>MU731089.1:660-23406 GCA_026770625.1 Nicotiana glauca
TATTTTTAACCAAATATATATTCCATCTTTGGACAAACAATATATATCTGACTAAGAATGTTAATTTGCCTTATCATATTCACTATTCATAGAATAATTGATTCACCTTTGGGTAAATCCTTAAGTTCTAGCAATTGTGAAAATTAATTTATCCATTAATTTTTATAGGCATTTCATTAATTTCATGGATAAACTACAATTTTATGTATGCATATTTTCATAACAAACTAGTTTGACCACTTTGGTGACTAACAAACTATATAACATAAGTGCACACACAAAATAGTGATCATAAGATTTTATGCATGTGAATACTTTAAACAATCTAGTTTGGTCACTTTGGTGAGTGACAAACAATATAATTTTAAGCACATGCATTAATTATTGTTTAAAATAAGAAGCACTATCAGTGAATAACGTTAAATATCTAATACTTAATGCTTAGATGCACAGAATATTTTCAAACATGTAGCTGAAAGTATCAATATTCATACCAACATATTAGTTCTTCATAATAAATTCTTCCTTTATTTTATTTAAATAAAAGTAAGGAAAAAAATGACACCAAATTTCTTAAAGGCAGTAACAGTCATAAGCGCTTTTCATAATTATAAAAGCAATAACATCATTTAATGCACACTTTAACGTCAGAACCCAAGATCAATATCATGATCTTACATACACTTCATTAGCTATCCTTTTGCTTTAATTAGCCAATCAATAGTTGTTTAGTAATACTTTATTGGTGACTTATCAACTTTAAATGTTAGAGAAACCTTAAGGTAGACATTATCAGTATACATTCACAGACAAGTCAAAGACACAATAAAACGACGAAAATCCTTAAAACAATGGTTTATTATCGATGCCGCCTCAGATTCGAAAGCAGTACAAATTATAACGGCGAATTGAAAGCAATTCGACAATCACGCCGGAACAGTTATACATACATCATAATCTAGTCTTTCTTTCAAGAAAATTATCCGTTCAAATATCCAGGCTCTGATACCACATGTAAGCATAAACTTTAGTTCATACCAGGATCTTGAACATGATAATCTTACATATAATTGTCATAGAAAACATACCTGAAGCGGAATCCATTATCCTGAAACGGAAGTGTTAATTAAAATTGATTTCTCGCCTCTTGCCCTAGCTTTCGTAACCGCTGACTTTAGTGATGGAAGAGAGGAAAAGAATACGGTAACCCTAATGGGTGGGGAGATGACCAATTTATAGAGGTTCACACTTAATCTGGTACGTATATCAAGTAACCAATCGGACGGATGAGATTTGACAATTAATTAAATATTAATTACGGGCCTTAACCTATTGGGCCACATACATGTAGGAAAATAACTTACAATGTTTTCTTGAAGCCTTTCGAACCATTTGATTTATTTTCTAAAAAATAATTATTTATTTTTCAAAGTGTTTGATTGAGCACACTATAAAAAGGGTCTGACTTTTGAAACATGTGGTCCTAAAATAATTTGTGAACTTTATGTTGCTCTATAATTATGACATTCAGAGTAAAATTGAAAGTTTATACTATATAGTTATTTATTTTGAATATAAAAAAGTGCTTTTCTTTTTTAAACTGGTTAAAAAAAGAAAGAACGTTACATAAAAATGAAAAATATTAGTATATCTGTTTAAATATAATTTCGAAATAACTGGTTTTATAACCTTTTCATAGTTTCGTTTTTTGACCGTTTGGAGTTGGTATTGGGAAAAGATATGTTTCAAAAATATAAACCTATTAAATCGTGCTTGAACGAGAAAATAGAAAAAATTTGCATGAAACAAAGCAATTTGTAAATCTCTTGAACAAACTTGTTGGCTTCCCTTCAACTGCAATTCAAGCCAGCACCGGGCAAAGAGAGATCTCTTCGATTTGGTTGGAAAGTTTGAAAGTTTTTTGCAAAACTTTATTCAACTTTTGAAATTAAACTACTGTGTTTGTTTCACCAAAAGGTAATGAATTTTTTTTTTGTGTCTCAGTATATGGTTAACCAATATGTATGTTAACTAATCGACTAAAGATAAACTAGATCAGTTTTACCTCGACATAACATGAGCTAAAAGGTGTTTAAAAATCTGTTCAACTACTTGTGTAAGAGCTTTTAACTTCGCAAAAGAGTTGAATTTATTGTTCTTCCAAATTTATAAAAAACATATTTTTTTTCCTTGTCCAACAAACTAGTCCGAAGAGTTCTCTTTTTCATCTTTTTCAAGAATATGACAAACTATTCTTAGTGGTGTGTATACGCGTAAAACCGAGCTCGTGGTATACCCTGGCTTTCGATATGATAAACCGAGCCTGAGACATGATGACAAGGGACGAGAATCGAGAGTAGGGTCACATCGAGTCAGAGCTCGGGGGCATGACGCCGCCTTTGAGAGTATCGGAGCCATGATTTGGGATCGGTGCAAACCTTAAAAGACTTATGAGAACATCGTCAGAAGGCCGTAATATCCGTGACCGGCCGAATATCACGGCGCGAATCTCTGCGCGTATCGATGGAGAACTGGTGATTGGTTAAAAAGAAGATCTTTTTACCTTTTATAAAGTTATACCTAGAGTACGACCCCTTACTATATAAAGGGGAGTCTGATTATTCATTAAGGACACTGTAATACGCTTTTCAAGGCAATATATTATTATTTTCTTTGTTCTTATTCTTTCTTGTCAATGCTAGTCTTTGTGAGCCCGGAGTGGGATGGATATTCCATCAAGGCTATAATCATCTTCATCACATGGTTTGAGTTTACTACATCTTTATTTAATTAATCTAATGCAATTTATTGTTTGTATTGAATTAATCCGCGTATCCTTAAAATCACTTCAAATTTAATTGTTATCTGTTTCTAAGGGTAAACAGTTTTTCACCCACCACGGATAAGGATAATAGTGGTAATTTAATACAAATTTCCATATTACACCCTACTTCACACTTGTTCTTTAAAGTATCTTTGATTTCAGGTCAAAGTTTAAAATGTCGAACTCCCAATCTGCCCCTCTAAACATGGATATTGAGTCTAGCCACCATGGCGATAACAACAATATGGTGCCCGGTAACGAGGTATCCCCCTCCCCGATCCCAATGGAATTCCGGTCACGAACCCGATCGGCGCTAACTCACATGTGGCCATTAACAGGAATTTGCCTACCGATCCTAAGAATAGCGTCCGCTGGGGAGTCCAATCGGTAGCCCAATATACACATGACGGTGAAGGAGATAGGATCAACTTACGGTTGGTCTTCGAAATGTTACAGGCTCAACATGCAACAATAACCCAATTGCCAAACCAAAGTCACGCTCCCAGTAGAGTTGAGCCCGAACCATCCCAAGGAAACACTCGCAGAAATGAACCAACCACATATCGGAGGAAGCACCGAGGTTATCGAAGTACAACTTCAACGTCGATGTTGCTGCCATCATATCTGCCATCAGATGCCTCAAAGACACCAAGTGGCCTCGACCTTTATAGTCCGATCCTACCCAAAGAGACCCCAACCTAATGTGTAAGTATCATGGCACTTATGGCCACAGAACTGAATATTTTCGACAATTGAGAGAGGAAGTAGCCCAGTTATTCAACAATGGACACCTGCGAGAGTTCCTGAGTGATCGAGCCAAAAATCATTTCAGGAATAGAGACTCCAATAAGTAGATCGAGCAGGAGGAACCTCAGCACGTCATTAACAAGATCATCAATGGGGTCGATGTCCCCCGGGGACCAATGTTAAAGCGCACTAAGGTATCCATCACAAGGGAAAAACAGACTTGAGATTACGTGCCAGAAGGAATCGTATCCTTCAACGAAGAGAACGTTGAGGGCATCGTGTAGCCACACAATGACGCACTGGTAATATCTGTACTCATAAATAAATCTCAAGTTAAGCGTGTGTTAATTGATCCAGATAGCTCGGCCAATATCATTCGATCGAGGGTCGTAGAGCAACTGGGCCTACAAGACCATATTGTACCTGCAATCTGAGTTTAAACGGATCACATGGCATGTGAGACCACTAAAGGGGAGATAACCTTACCAGTGAACATTGTTGGAACCATTGAGGAAACATAATTCTACGTGATCGAAAGAGATATGAGATACAATGCTCTATTCGGGAGGCCGTGGATTCACAACATAAGGGTAGTATCCTTGACACTACACCAGGCGTTGAAATTTGCAACATCATGAGGAATCAAAATGGTTTAAGGAGAGCAACCGATTGCAAAGGAGATGTTCACGGTCGACAAGGTGATCTCGGTATCCACACTTTCAATATCAAAGGGTTTGAGTTCGGTCGCCAAGGGTGAAACCAAATAACAATCACCGATACCGGCCTCGGTCGAACCAGAAAAGCAGGGGACGGGTGAGGACGAAGACTACGGAGTCCCCAGATCTTTCATTGTCCATGATGATTCTGATGCCACCAAATCAACGGTCGAAGAGCTGGAAGTCATATTGATCGAGCACATGCCCGATCGTAAGGTATACCTGGGCACATGGTTAAATTCCGAGCTCAGAAGAAAACTCATTAAATTCCTTATAGCTAACATATATTATTTCGCTTGGTCCCACCTCTATATGACATGGATCCCGCCGGAAATAACTACTCACAAGATGAGCCTGGATATGAAGTTCCACCCGGTCAAACAGAAAAAGAAGCCTCAGTCCGAAGTCAATCATGCATTTATAAAAGACGAGGTATCTAAACTCCTTAAAATAGGGTCAATTCGGGAGGTTAGTACCTGGATTGGTTAGCAAACAAAGTGTTAGTCCCTAAAAAGGGGAATAAATTAAGAATGTGTTTAGGCTACAAAGACTTGAATAAGGCGTGCCCAAGGACTCTTTCCCTTTGCCCAACATCGATCGCATGATCGATGCGACAACCGGCCACGAGACCCTGAGTTTTCTCGATGCCTATTCTGGGTAGAACCAAATTCGGATGGACCCGAGCGATCAGGAAAAAACGTCCGTCATCACTAAGTATGACACCTACTACTATAACGTAATGGCATTCATACTAAAAAAATGCCGGTGCCACTTACCAACGCCTAGTAAATTGGATGTTCGAAGAACAAATAGGAAAATCAATGGAGGTTTACATTAACGATATGTTAGTTAAGTCTCTGCGAGCATAGGACAATTTGAAACATTTGTAGGAAACCTTCAAAATATTGAAGAAATACAATATCAAGCTGCACCCAGAGAAATGTGCATTCGGAGTTGGGTCCGGGAAATTCCTCGGATTCGTGGTGTCCAACCGGGTAATCGAGATTAATCCCGATAAGATCAAGGCCATCGAGGACATCACCATTGTGAACAATGTCAAGGTTGTTCAAAGGTTAACCGGGCGGACAACCGCTTTGGGTCGATTTAGCTCGAGGTCATCCGACAAAAGCCATCGATTCTTTCATTGTTGAAGAAGAAGAATAACTTCTCATGGACCCCAGATTGCCAACAATCCTTAGAGGAACTCAAGCGGTACCTCTCGAGCGCACCTTTGCTTCATACTCCAAAGGTAGATGAACAGTTGTACCTCTACTTAGCGGTATCCGAGGTATCGGTAAGTGGAGTCCTGGTCTGAGAAGAGGAAGGTACGCAATTCCGTATCTATTATGTTAGCAGAATTCTAGGTGAGGCCCAAACTAGGTATCCTCACCTAGAAAAATTGGCACTCGCTTTGCTAAGCGCCTCTAGGAAGCTAAAATCGTATTTTCAATGTCATCACATATGTGTTGTAACTACCTATCCATTGAGAAACATAATGCATAAACTCGAGCTCTCGGGACGATTGGCCAAATAGGCCATAGAGATCAGCGAGTACGATATCAAATATCGACCCCGAACCGCCATCAAATCTCAAATTTTGGCAGACTTCGTGGCTGACCCTAATACTCGAGGTCGAAAGGAATTGTTGTTGAACTCGGGGACTTCCTTAGTAATCTGGACCCTCTTTACAGGCAGTGCCTCGAACACAAAGGGGTCCGGACTTGGCATCGTGTCGAAGACACCGACATGTAATGTAGTTAGACAATCTATTAGGACTGTAAAATTGACTAACAACAAGGCCGAGTATGAGGCTATGATTACAGGTCTCGAACTGGTTAAAAGCCTGGGGGCCGAGGTGACCAAATCTATGTGCGACTCACTCCTTGTGGTGAACCAATTCAATGGGACGTTCGAAGTCAAAGAGTAACGAATGCAAAGATACCTGGATAAACTACAGGTAACACTACATTAGTTCAAGGAGTGACTTTGCAATATGTACCTCGAGATCAAAACAACGAAGTCGATGCTCTTGCTAATTTGGGATTGTCGATTAATGACGATGAATTCAACTCGGGAAAGGTCGTGCAACTCATGAAATCGGTAGTGGAGGAAGGCCACGCCGAGATAAACTCGACAAGCTTAACCTGGGACTACAGAAACAAGTATATAGATTACTTGAAGATCGGAAAGCTGCCCTCGGATCCTAAGGAATCGAGGGTCTGCACACAAAGGCGACCAGGTTTAACCTGTCCAAATACAACACCTTATTTCAGGAGAACGTTTGATGTCCCACTCGCCATATGTCCGGGACTGAGAGATACCGAATATGTTTGAGGGAAGTTCACGAAGGCACATGCGAGAACCACTCGGGTGACGAATCGTTGGTTCGTAAGGTAATTAGAGGTGACTACTATTGGATCGACATGGAAGAAGATACAAAGGAGTTCATACAAAAATGCAACGAACGTCAGAGGTACGGACCGATAATTCACCAGCCCGAGAGCTACTACATTCGGTCTTGTCACCCTGGCCATTCATGAAGTGGGGAAGGGACATTATCGGTCCCCTACCATGGGCACCCGGTAAGACTCAATTTATATTATTTATGACTGACTATTTTCTAAGTGGGTGGAAGCCTAGACATTTGATAAAGTCAGGGAGAAAGAAGTTATTGATTTCATTTGGGACCACATAATATGCCGATTCAGAATGCCCGCCGAGATCATGTGTGACAATGAGAAGCAGTTCACTGACAGTAAGGTGAGTAAATTTCTTGAGGACCATAAGATCAAAAGGATCCTATCAAGACCCTATCACCATAGTGGGAACGGGAAGGCGGAGTCTACGAATAAAACCATACTCCAAAACCTTAAGAAGAGGTTGACTGACGCCAAAGGGAAATAGAAGGAAATTTTGCCCGAAGTCCTATGGGCATATCGTACGACCTTAAAATCCAGTATTGGGCCACCCTATTCTCATTGGTCTACGGTACCGAAGCTCTAATACCGATCGAAGTAGGAGAACTGAGTCTCAGGTTCCGATATACAAAAAGAAAAATGCCAAAAAAGTGAATAAGGTAGAAAGTTGAAGGGATTCAAAGAAAACAATGATGAAAGGCATGGAGTAAACAGAAAAGGAGAAATATGAATGTCATGACCAAGAAAGAGTGACATTACGTCTCTCTAGTTCCCCCGAGGAAAAAGAAATTAACTCAAAGAGTCGATTAAGTATGAGCAAAAATGAGAAAATGGAGTGCTTAAGGAAAGATGAACCCATTCTATTCCATCAAGTACTACCTTGACCCAAAAAGCCTTCATTACATCCCGAAAAAGCCCTACATGATTTCAAGTTGAGTGAGCTTACATTAGTAGTTGTTTACATGAGGGGCAAGCTTATGGTACTTAGATCCGGACTTGTGACATTACTTTGAGAGAGATGAGCGAACTTTTCACAATCCTTGATTCGAGTGTTACATTCTAAAGTGAGATATGCTAATGGAGATTAGAGGAGGAGGAGTTTGGGATCCACAATGACCTACATGAAAGAGCGAGCTTCCTGGATGAATAAAGTCAACTCTTGATGCTCTAGTTTCACATTAGATCTATTGTACTCAAAAAGTCAAATTATTACATCATTGATAATTTATACGTGTTGTGGGTAATTGTTGGTCACAATTGATGTGTGATTGATTCACTTTAGGCCTGTTGAAATATCCCTTTTTCTAGTCTCTTTTACTTGCGTTTTAGCTCAAAAATACTAAAAGATATTACCGAAAATTAATGAAATGTGCTTGCTTGTAGGAGTGTTAAAATATGAGCCAAAGAAATTAAAATCAACTCATAAAGTAGTAAAAAGTGGACAAGGACCAAAACAAGGCAAAAGGCCCACAATGCGAACCGCACAATACTGTGTGCAGCCGCAAAACAAGGAAAAAGCCATGTCAATTTTTCTTTAGAGTATGCGGACCGCACAAATATTGTACGGCCGCAGAAGAGGAGATTCAGAGAGTTGGTTTAGGGCAAGCTGAAGATATGCGGACCGCACCATAATTGTGCGGCCGCAGGATGACAAGTGCGGCGGCACTCACAATTATGCGGTCCACAGAAGAGAAGAATCAGAGAGCTGGGATCAAGTCCAAAGTCAAAGAGTACGGGCCCACTATAATTGTGCGGCCTCAAAAGCAAGAGTGCGACCGCACTCATAAATGTGCAGTACATACAAGAAGAAGGAGTGCGGCCGCAACCCAGAATTGTGCGGCCGCAGAGATGGAATCTGTCAAGCCAAGTCTATTTGTGTGGACCACACACATTATTGTGCGGCCGCACAACCTCCGTATGGGAATTTTCGTCAGATATTTTCAGCTTAGTATAAATAGAACTTTTTGTCATTTTTAGGTTAAGTTTTGTTTTAGGAGAGCACCTGAGCTTTTTTTCTTTACTGCTTTGAGTAATATTGTACTAGATTAGCTTTTAAACATTAGATTTTCTTCCCCTAATCAATTAGTATGTATTCTATCTTAATTTCTTCTTTAGTTTCTTCATTTTTCATGAGTAGCTAAATTTCTAGCTAGGGTCGTGGCCCAACCCTAGTGTGGGTACTTAATGGGTGTTTGATTTAGGGCTTGTTTGTGATTGGGTTAGTGATATTTAGCCAAGTTCTTGCTTGAATTCAAGAACTAATGGTTGCAAACATTGATTTATGTCTAATTGACTTAGTCTATACTTGAAAAAGAGAGACTAAATCTAGGAAAACTTGGCTAACAAGAAATTGGGGTGAACTCAAGAAATTGATAGCCCCAATTAAATGGCCAAATCTAGAGATAGTAAGACCCGAATTGAGCATATATTACTTATTTTGTGCAATACCCATTTGGACTTGAGAAAGCCAAATTGGGCAAAATTACTCAAACTACCCGTGAGCACGTGAGTTTTGCCCCAAATAAATTACTCCCATAATTCCAAAACAAAATATTTTCTTTTACTATCTGCAATTTTGTGAATTTTATGGCATTTCGTGTTAATTATTTGCATTTTTGGTTGTGCATTTTAATTCATACAAAATTACAAAAAATATGCACTTAGGTTTAATTTTACATGTTTTGGGGAATCAATTAGTAATTAGGAATTTTACAAAATTGCAAAAAATAACAAAAATAGTTTACTCTTGTTTCAATTTTAATTTTGGAAATTTGATAGTTTTTCTTTTAATTTGTTATTTGATTATTTTGTGACAATTATTAGAATTAATTAGTTGGGTTTAGTAGGTTGATTCAGTTTTAATCCAAGATTTGTTTTAGTTTAATTTGGAAAATAAAAGAAAAAGGAAAAATGAAAAGGAAAAAGAAAAGAAGAGGAAATTAAAATACAAAATGCCTCATGGATTACCCATTTTCTGGGCCAAATCCGGATTGAGCCCAAAATCCCTCAACCCACTTCAAACCAGACGACCCATCCCAAAACCCCAACCCAGTCCGGTCTAGAGACGCCCAAAACGGCATCATTTTATACTGAATCAATCTCAGCCATCCATCCACTCTAATCCAATGACCCCGGTTAACTAGTGCATTTTAAATAAATCTGACCAAATATTTCACAAAAATTAAAGACAAACGTTACCCTCCTCATAACCCCCCTGTGCCCGCCGGCTCCGCCTTACACCGCCGCCATAAATCGCCTCACGGCTGCGGCCGGCGACCAATGACGCCCAAATTCACACCATCCCCTCTCCTTCACCTCCCCGTCCCATATCCACCATCGATTTCCTCCAAACCTCACTCAAACACCTCAAAAATGCCAAACCCTAGTGCCGCCACCGCCCTGCACAGCGGCGCCGCCTTCCAAACCTCTCCAAAATTACACCCCAGACCCTCCTCGCCTCCCTATTCCTAAATCCCCATTTATTTTCCCTCAAATGTTCCTCCAGTGGCTCGAATTTCAGATCAAGTCCGGACCAAGAACCCTAGTTGTCAACAACTGGGGTTTACTAATTTAAGGGGCTATAACAACCCTTAATCATGTGTTTTCTCTTGAAAATACATGATTAGGGATGGTTATAATCCGATTATCGTCCAGAAGCTGGCCTTAAGTTTAGTTCAAAATAAGTGATTTCGAGGTACTCCACTTCTATTTTCTTCATGACTTTGATTTCTTCTATTTGGTATTCCTGTTATTTTCATTTTTGGGATCTTAATTTAGGTTCTGATTTCAGTCATATAGTTAGTTTTGTTCTTATTTTGATTTGGTTGTGTATTTGATTTCGATCCATGATTTTTGTTGAGTGATATTTTACTGTAAGTTCCAATTTTACTTGTTTGTGGTTAGTCGTTAGTTCACTGTTTTAATTTTAGCCTTAAGGTATTAGTGATAATTAGAGTTAATTTTTAGTCTTAATTAGTTAAGTTGATTAGTTCAAGTTTTAGATTGTCTTGTTATAATTAGTTGTTTGGTTATAGCTGAAAGAGGTTGAGGTTTAGTACTAGTTTGGTAATTTCAAAGCAAGTTCAAGGGTGGTTTGGGTACTCAGGTTTGAGCGAGAATATTGTAGTTGAAACTAGAATCTTCTAGGACTTTCTAAATAGGGCTTTAGTTATAATTATAAAAACTTAATGCAGTAACTTGGGCAATAAGTCAGAAAATAAAGGACTATTTGGGTAAAACTGAAAATAAAAAGAGGGGGAAAATGGGTAAGGAAATCTAGAAGCTTCCCCCTGAAGTTTGCCTATAAAAGGCAACTTACTTGCCTTCATGAACAAGTTTTGATAGATCTGAAAATTCCTCAAAAACTTCTAGCATCCAAATTTCCCACCAAAAACATTTTCAGCAAGTTTAGCCTTAGAAATTTGAATTTCAAAATTCAAATAATCAAATCTGAACTCCTAAAGTTCAACAGTTTGATATTAGATCTTAGTTTTCCTCAAAAAACCAAAAAAATTAGCAAAAACTCCAAAAATACCGTGCTACTGAGATTTTGGACTCAATTTCATGTTGTAGGGTTTGAATTGGCATCATTTAGCTTAAAAATTTGATTGTTGAAGTCGGCTAGAGGTTTCTGGATTGATTTCAAGTTGAATTTGGTTTGTTCGGGTCAATTTTGGTCTGTTTTACTGGTTTTTTTTCCATTGCTGGGATTCCAAGTTGAATTGCTGATTGTTCTCCTGCTGCTGTGACCTGTTATTTGATCATGTTATCTTGTTGAACTGCAACTGGCCTCTCCTTCTCTTTACTTTGATTCAACTTCCAGGTACTTACTTGATCTTCCATGGTCTAAGAGCTAAGACGATTTGTAGCTGAACTTCTGACTGGAAATAATAGGCTGACTTAAGGGCTAGAAATGCCTATTTGTTCATATATGCTTATTCTGTTTCGCTTATGTATACATTAGCCCTCATGTTAGGTCGTGTAGTAGCAATATTTAGAACTTGACAAATTGTAACTCTTGATGTTTGGTATAACTGGATTGTTACAATTGTACTGTATAAATGGTTTTCTATCTTAGTTGTATTAATACAACTATTAAGTATACCTCTAGAATAATTCAAGCTCATTTAAAGTTTGATAGGCAGTAGATCATAGCTATATTGAAATAGGTTGAACATGTATGAGTATTAAGTGTAATAGCTATAATCAGTCGAGTTGATTAGATTAGTTCAAGGTTCAAGTTTAGATTGCTTCAGGTTTCAACTCTGTTGTTAGCCATGAGGCGTTTCATTTAATCCAGTTACCATTTCTATTTGAGTTAAACAAGCACCAAAATAAGTGGATTTGTAGTTCAATTTGAGTGTCAATCATAGGAGTCAACTTTTCACACTTTCATTCAATTATCTACTCTCTTCGAATATCTGCAGGAGTTTGTTAACACAAATCAGATGTAAAAATTAGAGAGATTAATTGAACAACTATTGGACCAAACAAATTTGAATTTTCCTTTTCGTCGTCACCATCATTGAATCCGTTTGGGCCGTATTACCACTAAGGCACGTCCCGACTCCAATCTTCCCTACCTCACTGATTGGGCCTGTGTTGAGGCCCAGAGCTAGTAATAGCTCAACAAAAATGACAGACCTCATTGCTACTGTACTGGGCCAAGGTCAAATTTGGGCCTGAATGAATATTAAATACGAGGTTAATGTTGCAACATAGTTTTTTGGGCTTTCTTATTAAGTAGCATACTTGAATTAAGAGGTGCGCCTCTTGTTCAAATGTGGACTTGAACTTGAAGCCCAAACCCCTTGTTTACTTTAAATAATAGCAATTGATAATATTAATTAATTAGGGCTTTTGGAGACAAATCCAATAGAAAATTATAGTTGTTCTAGGATGGCCTTAAATAATAATATGAGATGAGCCTCGCCAAACAAAATGCATAAATTGCGGGGCCCTCATTAAATGTCTCTATTAAAATACTTAGAATTCGGGGCATGCCGTTTAGCGAATTTCACGGCCCTCCGCAAAGATAATAACCCGTTAGTCCCTTTAGGCGCGCTTTTAATAAATTTACCTTCTTAAATACGGGTGTGCATTTCATGCAACCCAAATCCAAATCCCAAAACGTTGAATAAAAATGTGTCGAGGATCCGGGTGCATTTCATGTGACGTGATCCAAAAATACATTTTTAAATGACGTTCAATTTCTTAAATTTTTTTAATTAAAAATGGTAAAAAATTCTAAAATTGCACCATAAGGATAACATGTATTAAAATTAGATTTTAGCCAAATATAGCAGTTGAGCGACCGTGCTAGAATCACGGAACTAGGGAGTGCCTAACCCCTTCTCCCGGGTTAACAAAATTCCTTACTCGGATTTTTGGTTCGCGACTGTAATACAGAGTCAAAACCTTTCCTCGATTCAGGATTCAAACTGGTGACTTGGGACATCATAAATCTCCCAAGTGGCGACTCTGAATCTCTTAATAAATGAATCCCATTTCGATTGTCCTTTAATTGGAAAAACTCCTTTTATTATACCCTTCACGGGGTGTAGTAGCGAAAAAGGAGGTGTGACAGCTCTGGCGAATCTGCTGGGGACAAGAACCCAGAATTTCGGTTCAGGGTTCAAGAATTCGAGCTCAGTTAAATTGTTATATTTGGCTTTATCTGATTTTTCTACATGTTCCATGCTATATGTGCTAAATGTTTTACCGCTTTGATATTTGTTGAATTGTATATAAACTGTCGCGAATCCCTTCCACTATCCGAGTCTTCTACATCATGGAGAAAGGTGCACTTCGTGTAGCTTCTCTTCTGTTTAGAGTCTTTCCCAATTTAGAACGAGGTTTGGATAAGTTGCTAAGCCGGCGGAGCTTCTGTATCCCCGGTACGCTGCCACCCCCGATAAGTTGTCCGCTTGGGTAAGCCAGGTCTAGACCAATAAACCTAGGGTTTAAACCTAGAAGAACAAAAAACTCATGCCGGATCCCTAGTAGGAAGCTTGTTTGCATCATGTGCATCTGACTTAGGGGACTCAACACAGGGGTTGGGTCCGTCTAGGACATGTGACCTAAAATGAAATGACCATCCTGATGCATCTTACGTGCTACTTGCGCATTTATTTGCTCAACTTTGCATGTTGACCGGCTTGTATTTGATAAGAGAAAATTGAGAAAAATAGCAGTGTTGGAACTAAGTGAGGGTGGCCATCTGTTTTGAAAAACCCAATACCCAAATGGCACCGAAATGCTGCCGGATTTTTGAAAAAATGAAAAAGAAAAAAAGATAAAATATTTGGAAAAATAGAAAGAAAATTGTTGTTCAGAATAGTTTTGATTTTGGCAAATATGCCCGAACTACGCTGGTTTGATTCTCACTGTATGTGAGATACATAGGCAACCCTCATCGGGTCCAACCACCCTCTTTCAAAAATAGCCGAATAATGTCAAAATTTTAAATTTTTGTCAAAATAAGTCGGGTGCCGCCATTCTTGTTTAAAATAAGCTGAATGTCCCCAAAAGGGCGCCGGAAGGCCATTTTTGCAAGAACAGCCACCCTGAGTCATTTTAAATGGTTTGCGGGCATAACCTTAAAATCCCCCTTTCGGAAATGCTGAAAGGCCGTATTTGCAAAACCAAGTCTTTGTTTTTTGAAATAAAATTTTGGAAAATAGCTATTTTTCTTTTTAAGTCTAACAGAGTCGTTAAATAGCTAGCTTTCTTTAAATAGCCCACAATTGACATTGAAACCTTCTCAGTCTTGCGCAGGCCCGCGACGATGCCGAGTGATGCCCCGCGGACCCCAGGATATGAAGATTTGATGCACTCCTGATCTAATTTTAATCATTGAGTCTATATTTTGTTATTTTGAGTCTGCTACAAGAAAACAGATAACCTAGTAACTTTGTAATCGGAGTTTTATTAATGGAAAATCCCACAAAAAAGGGAAAGGTAAGAAACAAACAATGGAAAACAAGAGGGAAGAGCGAGAGGATAAAGCAAAGAAAGGCCTGACAAATAAAGAAAAAAGAAAGCTGGGGTGATGCAAGCAGTCGAGCAAAGGCATAATAGAAATGGTTAACTGCTTAGGTGAATTCATTCCCAAAATGTGTGGTTATCTATTTGTTAATACTCTAACCGCTAATAAAGTTGTTGTTGGTGATGAGTCCAGGCAAGTGGTTAAGTTGACTGGCATTCTGGCAACCCATTCATACAACATCCGCTCTAAGGATAAGTAAAAATGGTCAACCAAGAGCTAGAAGCAAGCATTTTCGACCCGTCTAGGGAAGAAGAAGTAGTGGACATTAATGCAATGAAAGAGGAGATGTATAAACTGAAGCAGCAAATGGCCGAGATGTACCAGGCCTGGTCAAAGGGACACCCACTACTAGCCTATCCTGCTAACCCTGCCTACATCCCACCATTAGCTCAGCCACAAGATCATCCCACAATGAACTCATCTCCGGCATTCCCTACTTACCAGCAATACTACGGAACCACTTCCCAAACACCACTACCTCCACCACCCAAACAAATCCCATGCCCTCCACCACCAATTACTCATGTGTTTGTGGCTCCTCCACCTGCCGCATTACACAAATCCTCCAGTGAACCTCTGTTCCAAACCTATGAAAACCACTATTACCCACCTGAACCCACCTTCAAACCACCAAAACCATACTCTTACACTCCTCATTTTGATCTCTCAGCTGAAGAAGAGAAGCCTCCTAAAAACCCTGAGCAGGAGGAGATGATACGAAAGGTTAAGAGCTTAGAACAGTCATTCAGAAATATGCAGGGTCTCGGAGGTCAAGTGAGCGTGGCTTACAAGGACTTGTGCTTGTTTCCCGATGTCCCGTTACCTGCGGGATTCAAGTTACCCAAGTTTGATCTGTATGATGGGCACAGTGATCCGGTAGCCCATCTGAGGGGATTTTGCAGTAAAATGAGAGGAGCTGGGGGAAGAGACGAGTTATTGATGGCGTACTTCAGTCAAAGTCTAAGTGGTACGGCCTGGGAATGGTATACACGACAGGATCATGCCCGATGTTACACTGGGGATGATTTGGCCCAAGCGTTTCAAGACACTTTCAATATAATCTCAAAATTGTATCGAACCGTCTGTCGCTGACAAAAATTGAGAAGAAGCCCGGGGAAAGCTTCAGAGAGTACGGTTTTCGGTGGAGAGAACAGGCGGCAAGAGTCGATCCTCCAATGAAGAAAAGCGAGATGGTTGATTACTTCCTATAGGCTTTGGAGCCTACCTACTATGGTCACTTGGTATCAGCAGTGGGAAAAACTTTCAACGAGGTAGTGAAAATGGGAAGTATGGTGGAAGAGGGTCTCAAGTCCAACAAAATTATGAGCTATTTGGCAATCAAGACAACTACCCAGGCTATCCAGAGTGGCACTGGAGGGGTATTGGGAAAGAAAAAGAAAGAAGATCTTGCAGTAGTAGAATCGAGAGCTTGGTCCAGGGGCCCATCACCATATTATCACCAACCTCGACCCCATCCCCAAACTTACCCACACACCCCATATGGCCCACTGCAACACTACTACCCACCTCCTGTCCCCCATTTCTCTGTCCACCATGCCCAAATATACACCCAACCTCCTACCCATGCGCAATGGCGTACACCCACCCCACAAAATACTTACTTAACTCAAAGCACCTACCCACCCCTGAGAGCCTACAGAAACCCCACTGGAACCGCTTTTCGACCCAACCCTGCTTCCAAGAATGATAGGTTGTAGAACAAGAAGACTTTCCTCCGTTGGGTGAATCTTACACCAGCTTATACCACTAATTGAGACAGTTGGGCATGTTGAGTCCGATTGAACCCAAATTGCCAAATCCTCCCCCAAGGAATCTGGACCACTCGGTGAGTTGCGAGTATTGCTCGGGTGCTCCGGGACACGACACAGAAAAATGCTGGCATTTGAAAACGGCCATCCAGGAGCTCATTGATACCCGCCGAATTGAAGTGCAAGCCCCAAAGACGCCTAACATCACTCAGAATCCATTGCCAACCCATCACGAGACCCATATGATTGAGTTAGTACAAAAGGGAGAGCATAAGAAGCCTTCACAAACCGTAATAATGATCAGGGCTAGTGAGGACAGATCGAATGAAAAACCAACTAGTGGGAGGGCATTGATCAAGGTAGAAGAGACAGTTAGCAAACCAGTCATGGTGATAAAGAAGGAGCCTTTGAGCAGTGTTGCAGTAAAACAAGAGCCAGCTAAAGTGGTGGTGCCGGGGGCAGCTGTCAAGCCCGTTGTGATCATAAAAAGGGCTCGCACAGATCTGGTTATTATCAAGCCAGTGACTCAGTTACCAGTAGTCAATGAAAAGGCCGTCCCATGGAATTACAGCCGAGTGACAGTGACGTATAAGGGGAACGAAGTTAAAGAAGAAGTTTGTAAAACCCATGGGCTGACTCATTCAGGAAGATGCTTTGCCCCTGAAGAATTGAGAAAAGCTAAAGCAGCCAAAGATAATCCAGTACCAGTTAAAAGGGCCGTAACTGAAGAAGAAGCAGAAGAATTCTTGAAGAAGATGAAGGCGCAAGATTATTCCATTGTAGAACAGTTGAGAAAGACCCCAGCACAAATGTCATTGCTATCATTATTGATCCATTCATATGAGCACCGCCAGGCATTGATGAAAATTTTGAATGAAGCCCATGTTCCTGATAAGATCTCTGTGAATCATCTGGAGAAAATAGCAAACAAGATTTTCGAGGTCAACAGGGTTACATTTTCTGATGATGAGCTGCCTTTGGAAGGCACCGAGCATAATAGAGAACTATACCTTACGGTGAAATGTAAAAACTCTGTGGTCAACGGGTGCTGATTAACAATGGGTCCAGCGCAAACATCTGCCCTCTCTCTACCCTGGACAAGCTAAAGGTGGACAGTGAAAGAATCCACAAGAATAGCATTTGCGTGCGAGGATTTGATGGAGGAGGAAAGGACACAGTTGGGGATATAGTGTTGGAACTGACGATAGGACCTGTTGAATTTGCTATGGAGTTCCAGGTGCTCGACGTGGCTGTTTCTTACAATCTCTTGTTAGGACGACCCTGGATTCATGCAGCAAAAGCAGTGTCGTCTACCTTGCATCAGATGTCAAATTCGAGTGGGACCGTTAGGAAATTATAGTGCATGGGGAAGATAGTTTGGGTAATACTATTATGCCTTTCGCAGAAGCTGAGGACGACAAAGGTCCATGGGTTTACCAAGTCTTAGACAAAGTATCAGTTGAAAAGATCCCGGAAGGAGAGTGTATTCCTGTGCCCAGGGTAGCTGCTGCATCTGTCATGGTGGCTTCGGAAATGATAAAGAACGGATTCGTACCCGGAAAAGGTTTGGGTGCTTCTTTGCAATGCATCATACAGCCGGTATCTCTTCCTGGAAACTTGGATACTTTTGGTTTAGGCTTCAAGCCCACTGCTGCTGACATAAGGCGAGCTAAAAAGATGAAAAAAAGAGCATGGACCCTTCAAAAACCCATCCCCCGCCTTTCCCGTTCCTTTGTCAGGCCTGGTACTAAGAACGTCAATGCCTAATTTTGTGGTGGAACCCGACAAGGAGCTGATTGAGAGGTTTGAGAAGCTGTTCGACAAGGTGAATATGTTGGAGGCAGGAGAAGGTCCAAGCAAGGCAGATGTGCAGTTCGTGGGGCCCCATGCAAAGCTTAATAATTGGGAAGCTACTCCTCTCCTACCCGGAGGGAGTCTTGGTAGTTAGTTTTGATTTTCCTTTCATTTTAATCTGGGTTATTTCCAAGGTTGTAATTCAAATGCTATGTTCCGTCCGTTTGGACGAGTTAAACCTTGTTATCTTAAATTTTAATGAAATGCAATTTCCTTCCTTTTTCATTCCTGATAGCCTTTATTTTTGTCTTTCTTTTCTTTCTTGTATAGTCCATTTTATGCTGGTTTCACTGATGTGTCATGCATAAGGATTCTTCGGCCTAGTCTTGAATACCAATCTAACTCCGAAATAATAATACAAGAAATTGAGTGTGATGACGAGGTAGAATATGATGACGAAAAAGCCTTTGAATAAATCAGTAAAGAATTAAGCCATTTTGAAGAAAAACCCAAACCTAATCTGAATGACACAGAGGCAATCAATTTAGGGGATTAGGAGAATGTACAGGAAACGAAAATAAGTGTCCATTTGGAACCTCAGCTCAGAGAAGAGATAATCAAAGCGTTGTTTGAGTACAAAGATGTTTTCGCGTGGTCATATGACGATATGCCTGGTTTAAGCACCGATTTGGTGGTCTACAAATTGCCCACCGACCCAGCATGCCCTCCTATCAAGCAGAAGCTAAGGAAATTTAAAACAGATATCAGTGTGAAAATCAAAGAAGAAGTCACCAAGCAGTTTGAGGGGAAGGTCGTCCGGGTCACACGGTATCCCACCTGGTTAGCTGATGTTGTGTCTGTGCCAAAGAAGGATGGAAAGACCAGACTGTGCATTGATTACCGTGATCTCAATAAGGCGAGTCCAAAAGACAACTTCCCACTGCCAAACATCCATATATTGATTGACAATTGTGCCAAACATGAGATTGGTTCCTTCGTGGATTGTTATGCGGGCTATCACCAGATTTTGATGGATGAGGAGGATCCAGAAAAGACAGAATTCATCACGCATTGGGGAACGTATTGTTATAGGGTCATGCCATTTGGGTTGAAGAATGCAGGGGCAACATATATGAGGGCGATGGCCACCATGTTCCATAACATGATACATCGAGAAATTGAGGTCTATGTAGACCGTGTGATCATAAAGTCGAGGAAGCAATGTGACCATGTCAAGGACCTAAGGAAGTTTTTTCAGAGACTCCGCAGGTGTAACCTCAAGCTTAATCCAGCGAAGTGTGCATTTGGTGTCCCGTCTGGGAAATTGCTGGGGTTTGTGGTAAGTCGACGCAGTATTGAGCTAGATCCGTCCAAGATCAAGGCCATTCAAGAGCTACCGCCGCCAAAGAACAAAAAAAAGGTGACGAGTTTGCTTGTGAGGTTGAATTATATCAGCAGGTTCATTTCCCAGCTCATAATGACTTGTGAGCCCATCTTTAAGCTGCTAAAGAAGGACGCTGCGGTCAGATGGACTGATGAATTTTAGGCAGCATTCGACAAGATTAAGGAGTATTTGGCCAGTCCACCTGTGTTGGTCCCGCCGGAGCCGGGAAGACCCTTGATCCTTTATCTGATAGTTTTGGATAACTCTTTTGGTTGTGTACTGGGGCAACATGACATCACGGGAAAGAAAGAGCAAGCGATTTACTACA
Source organism: Nicotiana glauca (assembly GCA_026770625.1). Lineage (NCBI taxonomy): Eukaryota > Viridiplantae > Streptophyta > Magnoliopsida > Solanales > Solanaceae > Nicotiana > Nicotiana glauca. The sequence goes on from MU731089.1 coordinate 20,687, forward strand.
TGAGCAAGAAGTTCACATCTTATGAGGTGAAGTACACTCAACTTGAGAGGACGTGTTGTGCCTTAACCTGGGTAGCGCAGAAGTTGAAACATTACTTGTCATCATATACCACCTATCTCATCTCTCGATTGGATCCATTGAAGTATATTTTTCAGAAGCCCATGCCCACATGGAGGTTCGCGAAGTGGCAAATCTTGCTTACGGAATTTGATATTGTCTATGTGACCTGGACTACCATGAAAGCACAATTATTGGCTGATCATCTGGCCGAGAATCCAGTTGATAATGAATATGAACCTTTGAAGACATACTTCCCTGATGAAGAGATAATGCATGTTGAGGAATTAGAACAAGTCGAGAAGCCAGGATGGAAACTGTTCTTTGATGGGGCTGCCAACACCAAAGGTGTCAGGATAGGAGCAGTGCTTATTTCCGAGACAGGGCAACACTACCCTGTCACGGCTCAACTCCGTTTCTATTGCACCAATAACATGGCTGAATACTAGGCGTGTATCTTGGGTTTGAGGTTGGCTATAGACATGGGTGTCCAGGAAATCTTGGTCATGGGTGACTCGGATCTTCTGGTGCACCAGATTCAGGGGGAATGGGAGACATGGGACTTGAAGCTCATACCGCATCAGCAATATTTACATGATCTTTGTCAACGGTTTTAATCCATAGATTTCAGGCATATTCTAAGGATTCATAATGAAGTTGCCGATGCTTTGGCTACATTGTCGTCAATGTTGCATCATCCAAATAAGGCTTATGTGGACCCTTTGTAGATTCAGGTCCGAGATCAGCATGCCTATTGTAACATGGTGGAAGAAGAACTTGATGCTGAGCCGTGGTTCCATGATATCAAAGAATACCTCAGGATGGGAGTATATCCATCATAGGCCACAGGGGATCAAAAGAGAGCGATTCGACGCTTGGCAAGCGGATTTTTCTTCAGTAGAAGAGTGTTGTACAAAAGAACTCCAGATCTTGGCTTATTAAGATGCATAGATGCTAAACAGGCTACAACTATCATGACCGAGGTACATGCGGGAGTTTGTGGACCTCATATGAGTGGATATGTATTGGCCAAGAAGATTCTCCGAGCAGGTTATTATTGGCTTACTATGGAACGAGATTGCATCAGTTTCATGGGCAAGTGTCATCAATGTCAGGTGCATGGAGATTTGATTCAGTGATGACAGGTGCATGGATATTTGATTCATTCTCCACCATCTGAATTTACATACAATGTCGGCACCATGGCCTTTCGTTGCTTGGGGAATGGATGTCATTTGGCCGATCGAGCCAGCGACGTCAAATGGGCACAAGTTTATTCTGGTAGCCATTGATTATTTCACTAAGTGGGTCGAGGCGAAAACTTTCAAATCTATGACCAATAAGGTAGTGGTCGATTTTGTGCATTCGAATATCATCTGTCGGTTCGGGATCCCGAAGGTAATCATCAGGGACAATGGTGCCAACCTCAACAGTCATCTGATGGCGGAGACATGTCAGCAGTTTAAGATCATGTACCGCAATTCCACCCCATATCGTCCTAAGGCAAATGGTGCGGTCGAAGCAGCTAACAAGAACATCAAGAAAATACTTCAGAAAATGGTGGAAGGGTTCAGACAATGGTATGAGAAGTTACCTTTCGCATTGTTAGGCTACCGCACTACTGTTTGCACTTCAGTAGGGGCGACTCCTTATTCACTGGTGTACAGGACTGAGGCAGTAATACCCGCACAAATTGAAATCCCATCCCTTCGGATTATCGCCGATGCGGAAATTGATGATGTTGAATGGGTCAAAGCCTGCTTGGAACAACTGAGTTTGATTGATGAAAAATGATTGGCAGCAGTATGTCACGGACAGTTATACCAACAAATAATGGCAAGAGCATACAAGAAAGTGCGTCCGAGGAAGTTTGAAGTGGGACAGTTAGTGCTGAGATGTATTTTGCCTCATTGGGCTGAAGCAAAGGGAAAGTTCACTCCAAACTGGTAGGGGCTATTTGTCGTAACCAGAGTGTTGTCCAATGGCGCATTATATTTGACAGATGTGGAAGGAAAATGTGTAGAAATGACTATCAACTCTGATGCAGTCAAACAATATTATGTATGATTTTTTTGTCTAGTTTGTACTTTATTGTATTTGGCATATTTTGGAGAATGAAATGACGAAGGCATTTTGTTTTGCTATCCAAACACTTTATCCTTTGTTACCCCTTTTGAGCCTTATTTATTTTCTTTCATACCCCTCTTTCGGAATCAGTAATAAAACTTGTAAGCCCGAGCGGGGAAAATAAGCGGAGAAACAAGAGAAAAACAGTCCAAAAGAAAAGAAAAGGGAAAGAGAAAAGAAAAAGAAAGAGAGAAAAGAAAAGAAAGAAAAAGTGAAAAGAAAAGAAAAGAAAAGAAAAAGGAACAAAAAGTGTCACGACCCTAGTTTACCAATTGTGAACACGTCATGACGGCACCTAGTCTTCGCGACCAGGTAAGCCTAACACATTGCGGAAGTGATAACAATTGCCAAATTTATAACCAAAACTAAATAACAGGAATAATGTATACAGTTTCCGCCTGTCACATACACTTTAATACCAACACTGAAGTAATCCCTCAGAACCGGAAACCCACGGGCAACACAGGCTAAAAGAACATAAGTCACGGCTCTAACATCCAGAAATGTCTACACAACTGAACACATGAAATGGAACT
>MU731092.1:6663-56359 GCA_026770625.1 Nicotiana glauca
GAAATTGAAATTAAACTAAAACTAATTAAATTCTAAAATTTATTTAATAACTATTTTATAGCAATTTCCAATTAAAACACTAAAAATGCTATTTTTTGTTTTTCCTTAAATTGTTCCGAAATGAATTTGAAATTAAAAATGCATATGCATATTTTTTTTATTTTTTTAATATGAATTATTATGCAACTAATTAACCCAAAAAATGCAAAATATCAACAAAAATTGTAAAAATAAAGAAAAATTATTTTGTTTGGATTTTTAGGAATAATTTGCTTAGGGCAAAAATCACGTGCTCACAGAGGGTAAAAGAAACTCCCTGGTAGGTCAAATGCCGATGTACTAGCAGTTCATGGGGTACTCAGACTTCTCCCAAGCTTGGTCCTTCGTGCGAGTACCTCACACTTAGTTCCAACCATTTGGTTTGTTGTTGCATCCTTCCAATACCTTTGATTTCCATGCTCCTAGAAAATAAAAAAATTGACACTACAAAAATAATACAATTAAAAAAAAAAATTAAAAAAATCAATAAAGCTGGGTTGCCTCCCAACAAGCGCTTGATTTAACGTCGCGGCACGACGCGAATCACTTTTTGCCTCCACCTTGAGCTTATGAATTGAACCTCAAGTTTTGATTAAAGCTTATGATTATGATCATGGGGCGGTGGAATAAATCTAACTGGCCTAAGAAAATAATGTAATATTCTGCACTCATTGGCCTTTGTATGAGGTATGTAATCCTGACATTCTGGCAAGAAGAATTCCAGAATATATGCACCGTGTTCCTCATTCCTTGAATCTTCAATTGGTTCGGATGACTCTATTTCCATATCATCATCAAAACATAATGTGGAAAAATGCTTGGAGTGTGGACCAATGCGCTCAAACACATGAACTTCAGGACTCTCAACATCTTCAACATCAGTGATACTAGAGTCCACGAAATTTATATCCTCAAAGTCCTTGGCTGGATCTAGTCTCACTTCTTCAATATTGACATCCTCAAATTGTGGTTGGCTAGGTTGTTGATGTTCCACCCTGACCTCCCCAATTAACACCACAAATTTATGCTCTTCTTGGCTACTATCCTCAATATTGGCTTGTTGAGTATTAAAACCTCCAACCACTTGACTCAATTGAGCCTCCAACTTGCTAATAGTTGCCTCTTGCCTTTCTATGTGCAATTGTTTCTCATTGTTTTGTTCCAGAAGACACTTTAGTATATCCTTGATCTCCTTCAAGTCCGCATTCCCAGGTTCTTTTTTCCTATTAACTTCACAAGAAAAGGTAGAACCATCATAGTAAGAGGTTGGAAAAAAATAAGAAATATAAGCACAACCATGAAGGTGACCATTTTTACCACCACACACATCACACATATTTCACAAATAAGATTGAGTTGGTGCACATAACTCGCTCTTAGGAACGTTTTGAAAATTTTGTCACGGGTGGTTTTCTTCACAATATGTATGGAGATCAATAGTAGAATTATCTACACCTAAATTCTCATAATTCCAAGATGCCATGTTTCTCAAATTGGTGGTTATAAAAAAATTCAAAAAAAATAAAATAAAAGTTCAAACTCGTAACCTAGCAAGATATATAGCTACAACTACACCGTTAGTTCCCGGCAACGGCGGCAAATTTGATAACGCCCAATTCTAGTCCTAAAAAGAATAAGTGATCGCTGCAAATATAATCCCTTCTAAAAGTCCGGAGTCGAATCCCACAGAGAACTAAGCCTTAGTTGTATCTGTTTAATATCACCAAGAAGACAAGATTGAATAATTTTCTAAATTATAAAGATTACAATTTATATTTCTAACTAATTAACTAGCAAATACTACAAAGCAGTAAAATTATCAACTAACGAAATAAAGGGTTGGAGACTAAATTAAGCATGTCTAGAGTTATGATTTCCCTCGTTGTTGATTTTCTTGGTTGTATGTTTCTTAGATCGTTGACTTAGTTGCCTCTATCAATCATGAACTCTCCAGCTATCATAAATCTCTCTCAAGCAATTATGATAATTACTAGACGCACTCTCTCAAGCTACGCTAGCTAGATTCGCATTACAGTTCACTTAGATTGCACCCGAGATATCATTATCTCTAATCCAACCTCTAAACCCTCGGTTATGACTCTCGCCTATACTCCGGGAGTGATGTTGTTCATACAACTACCTAAATATGCACTCTCTCTCAAGCAAATACATAATAAATAGGAACGGCTAATTGAGGATCCTTTCAATTAACTAAAATCAAAACGTAGTTGAACAAATAGAGATTAACAACCAACTCAAAGCTGTATTAATATAACAACCAATTCATCCCCAACGGGTTTCACCAAAACCTTAGATTAAAAGATTTAGCTACTCATAATAGTATGTTCTACAATACTAAAATTCATAACCAACAATGAAAAATAAGAAGAGGAAAGAAAAACTCGTAGAAGAATTTCCCGCCTTGCTCCTATTGTGTCTCTTATTTTTTTTCTTGTTCTAAACCCTAAAAACTTATTTTTATGACCCTTTGGACGAAATAAACCTTTTATAGGTTGAGGGGATTAGTCTTGAACTTCCAAAAGTACCCTTCAGATCTGTTTTTCCGTCTGGACTAGTGCGACCGCGCTAGTTGTGTTATATTTTGTCTCCGTACGCGTCAGGTCCGTAGTTGCAGTTGCAATCACGTTTTTCACCCTGTTCCGTTTGGAATTTGGAATAATGTAAAACATGAAAGTTGTAGCCCTTTGAGTTAGCTTTCCAATCATATATTGTGCAGCCCAAATGGATTTCTGAGAAGAAAAGTTATATCTATTTTACTAGACAGTGCGCGATATGCGTACTCGATTTTTCGTTCGCTCTAACTATCATCTGTTGACCCACAAACACGATCCCGGCTTAATTCCTTGAGCTTTTACTCAGACTTCAAAGCTCTAAATCACTTGAATTTATTCCATAACATCTACATTGCTCGGAATTACTCCTACAAGGCATAAACCACACAGTTAGCGCAAGGCGCTAACGATTAAAGCTCAAACTCAATTAAAGTGCAGTAAATTAGAGTGTAATAATACGTATTTATAGCCTATCATCAATAAATGTTTCTGCTTCTCCTCAAAATACTTTTTTCCTTCTAAAAGTTTGGCTAAACATCTCTAACTTTTGGCCAAAAATTGGGCAAAAAAAAGCTTGGCCAAAGGCTATAAGTTAGAAGCTTGAAGTTATGTAGCTGATAAGTGATTATGGAGATGACAAAATTTTGGAATTTTGAGCGGTAAGTTCTTTTATATGAATGGTTTATGGTTCATAAAGTAACATATGTCATACACGCCAAGTGTCTTTTTACTTGTTGTTTTTCGGGATAATTTCACATAAATATAACTCACACACCTGACTTGCAACATAATAGCCTAGATACCATTTTGCAAATCTATAGCCCAAAAAATAATAGGCTAATTCCCAAAAGACAGCTTATTTCGCTCCCTCTGTATACAACAAGTTGTTTTCATTCTGTTAATATTCTCTGATTATTAAGCATTTATTATCAAATGCAAATCAGCCATAATGCAACTCAAAAATTCTGAATAATACATATTATCTGAAGGTAAGAAATTCAAACACTTTTATGTGCAATTGCTGAAGCAATCCAATAGGATAAAAAAAAACAAAAACTTGGTAAATGAATTGTAGAATTCCTCCAACGCGCATACAACACATTACACGAAAAAGAAGAAGAGAAGGAAGTGTCAAACTTCTGTAGAGGCCTCTTACACACTAACAATGTATATACATCCTTATAAACTGGACAAAAAAATATAATTGTACAATATTATACAGAAATATACACATTTATACACCAGTATACAGTGTTGATACAAACTACTACATACTTATGATTTTTATCCAAACCCAATTTCAGATTCGAGACTTCAAGGTCATAATAATAATGACCAGAACTTCAAACTTCAAAATCTTCCAACATTAATGGTTATTTTTTTGGTGCAAAACAAGTTTGAGAGCTATTTATTTTCAGATCTGTGTGTATTTTCATGTTTCTTTCAAAAATCTTCAATATTCTTCTGCTTGCCACCATTGACGATAGAGTTGGAGCCCGAGCCTTCTTCAAGCCATTAATGGCAGTACTGTGTGTGGGGTAGAGGATGGAAAATAACGGGGGCTAGGTTAAGAGAGGATGAATGATCTATGTGGGTTAGAAAGAAAGAAGTGAGAGGCAGTGAGAGAGAGAAGGGAATGAAGAAAGAAGGAAATAATAAAACACCTAAAAGTATGTCTTTAATAGTAGGCTAAAAGCTGAAAAGTTTCTTTCAAGTTATGTACAACATGGCTAAATAGGATAAGAGCTTTAAATGTGGGTCATTTTCGGTTGGGCTGTTAGGCCAAGTGACATGAGTTGTAATTCATACTTGTTTTTCTGCTTTTCGTGGGCCTTTTGCAACTACCTGGATAGACCATATGGACTAGGGCTCCACATAATGTTTGTTGGATCATTATGTTATTACCCATAACTGATCCAATGACCCGACTCAATATCCTTCGAGTTGAAAATCTCGTTCTATATCCCCTAATGATGGTTGATACTAGTAACAACTAAGAACCATATGAAGTATCGCGAGTAATTTTATTTTTTGTCTCACACAACTTATACTAGTTGTGTGAAGTCTCTTTTTATCTTACATATTTGTGACTCATATCTTACATATCTAGGTCCATAAAATTCTGGGACTCATACAGTTGTGAGACAAAAAAAAGACCTCATACAATTAGCATCAGTAGTATGAGGCACAAAATAATTTTTTTCGAAGTATCTCTATTTAAATTATTCACACCACTTGACTTCCACAAATCTGTCAATGTAAACAATTCCTCAAAAATAAAAGCTAGCGGGTTAGGTTATTGAAATGGGTCAGTAAAACGATTATACTGTTAAGAAAACTTTTGGAAAAATAGCCCACTGCAGAATTTTAGGCCCGTTTGGCCATACATTTTGGCAACGTTTCAAAATTTTTTTGAAAACATTGTTTGTTCATAGATTAATGATCTATTTCTGAAAAAATTCTGAAATTATTTTTCAAGTTCCTAAAATCTAGTTTAGGGTTGATTTTGGGTGAAACTTATTCTCCCACTCACAAAACTTCAAAAAAAATTCAAATAAAAAGCGTGTCCAAACATAATTTCAACTTCCAAAAATTATTTTTCAAAACTACTTCAAAAATTATTTTTTTTAAATTTCAACTAAATCTATGTCCAAACACTAGCTTAAATCATGCTGCCAAAACTAAAATTTCTCGGGAGCTTTAAAATTCTGGCTCGAGGATATTTTGCCAACAAAAGAGATTAAATTTACTAGTAAAATTTTATACATTTGATTAGTAATCTTTCGTTTTAAAAAGAATGAATATCTTCTTTTGGGTAACTCAAACAAATTTTTCTTTGACCATTTGATTGCAAATAGTTTTTAAATATTTTAAACTGTTAATGGTTGTTACTCAAGGAGCTATTTGGCCATAAATTTTTGTTCCCTTTTTTCCAAAAAATATATTCAAATCATGTTTTGTTTTGCATTTAAGGGAATTTTTGAAAACAAGTTTCAAAATTTTTCTGAAGACGAGTTTCTAACTTCACCACTTTTTCATGTAAAATTTCATTTCCGCTCTTAAAATTATAATATTTTTTCAAATAAAATACATGTCCAAACACATTTTTCAATATATTTTTTCAACTTAATTTCAAAAATTACTTCTTTTTTATCAAAATTTACATTTTTTTAAAGATATAAATTTTATTTTTAAAAACTTAAAAATTAATATGTGGATTTACTGGAAATTGGTCAAGTTGACTATTGTACTATGAAAAGGTCCAAATAAATTGCAACAGAGGAAGTATTTAGTGTGAGCACGTGATTTTTTCCCTATATGAATTACTCCCATAAAATATCAGAAAATAATTTCTTCCAATTTTTGCAATTTTATAGGATTTTTTGTAGGATTTTATTAATTATTTGCATAAGTGCATACTTAGTTTCCATTAAAAATAAAAAATAAAAACCAAAAATATCATGCATTGCATTTATATTTTAGGATTAATTAATTAATTAGTTGCTTTATTAAAATAAAAATCACAAAAATGACTCATTTTTATATTCTTAGTTTTTAATTTTGGATTATTAAGTTTTCTCTTAAATTTAGGATCAATTAATTTTTATAAATATTATAGTTAGACAATTAGCTTAATTTTACTATTTGAATTAATTTAGGAATTTAGTTTAGATTTTTAATTAATTAAAGAAAGAAAAATAACAACAAAAAAGAAAAAAAGAAATTAGAAAAAGCTGATTTTAAATTGAATTGGGCCAAACCACTTTAAAAGCCCAAAATTTTCTCCTTACCCATCCCAAACTAGGTCGACCCGACCCGACCAACACCTAAACCCTATTCGTCTAAGGCCATCTCCAACCTTACCCCCATTTTTTGTCTAAAAAATGGGAATTTCCCCATTTTGGGGACAACTTACTCCAACCATTCCCCATTTTTTTTTCCCCAAACTTTTTTATATTCTTCTCTCTCTTCTATATTATATTATTATCTTTCATTTCAATTTCGTTTTTTAATTTCCATTAAACAAATTTCATCTTTTATTTTTATTAATTTGTAATTTTTATAATTAAAATAATTCCATAAAATTTTAAATAATATAATTTGTAAGTAATTATTATAGATTAACTAATAATTCAAATAAAAGTGAAATCATTGCGATACAAGATTAATTAAATACATATTACATAACAATAAAATTCATTCGAAATACTAGATAAATATTCAACTTGAACCTCTAGTATTCTCCCATAAATGATCTATTAATGCATTACAAAGTGCAAAATGAGCATCTTTATCCTTAAATGATCTATAAATGATCTATTAATGCACCATTCATTTTTTGAGATAATTATATATTTTTTGTACAATTAACTTATAATAAAATTAATTTATAATTTTACATAAAAATAATAAATGCACAAAAATAAATTTATCAAAATTATACACCAAAGTTAAGATGTAATATTAATATTATAAAGACATTACATAAACATAATTAGGTATATATAAAGAGATAAATTAAAAGATTAAATAATAAAATAATAATAAAAAATTGATGAATAGTAATGATGTGACGACCCGATCCGTCGTCTCATGGTTTACTGCTCCGTTTTCCCCATATTATGTTTCTTCATGTTTCATTATCAGTATTTGGTGTGTTAGAGTTGAACTGGATTAGTTTTGGTAGGAAAGGAGACACTTAGTCTCTTTAAGGAAGGCTTAAGTTGGACAAAAGTCAACCGGACGTTGACTTATGAGTTATAAGGCTCGGATGTGATCTCTGGTGATTCGGTTAGCTTCAGGAGATGATTTTTGACTTAGGAGTGCGATCAGAATTGATTTTGGAGGCCCGATGTAGAACTAGGCTTGAATTGGCGAAGTTAGTATTTTGGCGAATTCCGGTTGATATGTGAGATTTTGATCCGAGGGTTGGAATAGAATTCTGAGAGTTGCAGTAGTTCCTTTAGGTGATTTTGGATATGTGTGCAAAATTTCAGGTCATTCGGACGTCGTTTGGTTGAGTTTTTGATCGAATGCGTATTTTAAAAGTTTTGAAGAAACTTAGGCTTGAATCCAATGTGATTTAATGGTTTTAGCGTTGTTTGATGTATTTTGAAGATTGGAACAAGTTTGAATAATGTTTTAAGATGTGTTGGTACCTTTGGTTGAGGTCCAGGGGGCCTCGGGATGATTTCAGGTGGTCAATCACACAATTTTTGGACTTAAAGATTTCAGGTCCAGATGTTTGTGTTGCAGAAGAAAATTGCTCTTCGCGTTCGCATGGATGAGTCGCGAACGCGTAGAGGAAATTTGGGTGGCCTGGAATTTAGTCTTCACGATTGCGTGTCACAAGGTCGCGTTCGCGTAGTTATGAAAGGTGAAGCTTCGCGTTCACGGTGGGGATCACGCGTTCGCGTAGAAGGAAGTTAAGGCCCTGAGTATTTGTTCATCGCGATCGCGACCATAGGGACGCGCTCGCGTAGTTGGAGGTTCTGAAGGTTCGCGTTCGTGAGCTGGGAGGCACTTTTGCGTAGGGATTAATTTGTGTCAGCATTTTATGTTCATCGCGAACGCGGGGTTGTTGACCGCGTTCGCATAGGGTAAAAATACACCTGGGCAGAAGGGTTTTATATTATTTCATCCGTGAAACTTGGTCCATTTTTCCTCCATTGTTGAGCACCTTGAGAAATTTTTGGTAGAAATTGAAGAGGGATTCGACATGGATTAATTGGATGTGAGTCCTATGGCCTAGAAACGTCATTTTATTGAAGAATCAACCTTTCATTCTTGGAAATTTGGGTAAAGATTGGAAGAACTATGGCTTGGTTTTTGAAATAAAAATTTGGGATTTGAAAGGGCATTTGAACTCTGATTTTGGTAAATTTGATATGTATGGACTCGTGGCAAGACGGGGAATCAGGTGATGCAAATTTCGTAATTTTTCGAGAAGTGGGCCTAGGGCTCGGGTTTTGCTAGTTTGGAGATTTTTGTTATTTCTCGATTGTTTTCGATTGGGTATTGTTCCCTTAGCATATTGTGATGTATTCGCTCTGATTTTGGTTAGATACGACTCGCGTGGAGGCCGATTTGAGGGGCAAAGGCATCGCGGGCTAGAGATTTCACCGGTTCGAGGTGAGTAATACCTGTAAATAATATCTTGAGGGTTTGAATCCCCGGATTTGCACATCATAGTGCTGTATTAAGGTGACTTGCACGCCGAAAATGAGCGTGGGGTAGAGCACCGTTGGGGATTGTGACTTGGTCCGTCCTGGTTGTTGATTTTTACCGCGTGTTTGACCGAAACTACTTGTCATCATCATAATTTGGGTTGATTGTCATGTTTGGGCTTCGTGCCAACTATGTGAATCCTTCAGGGATTGATATCACTATTTTTGCATTACTTTGCATATTATTTGATCTCGATCCAGGGTTTTAATACTGTTTTGCAAACATAACTATTTTTCTAAGATTTGAAAACTTAAACAATATTTTATTGACGTTTTGAGCTGAGAACTATGATTTTAATAGTGCCCATGCGGCTTATGTGCATTTCTGGACTGAGCATGGATCGGGTTGCGTGCCGTAACAGTGTTATGGTGATTTCTAGATATATGGATGGCTCGGGCTGCACGCCGCAGCGGCGTTACATTGATATTGCGCTTGGGCTGTAGGAGCCACAGTGAGCGCGGGTAGCCAAATGGATCGGGTTGCGCGCCGTATCGGTCATATGCATTCCATTGCATTCATGTATTGGTTCCTGTTTGTACTACGTGTCATGACATTCAGCACTCTCATTACATTGGCATCTATGATACTTCTTGCACTGTTTACCAAATACCCTGGTGTAAATTATTAGCGGAGTGCTGTGCCCGAGGGGCTAACTTATGTGCTGGTTTGCACTATCTGATTTCGCATTCATTTGCTTAACTATTGAAAAAGATATTTTCAAAAGAGGTTTTAACTGAGCCCAGGTATTTTCTAAGGGATTTCACGGTTTTACTATTTTCTCAAAGGGTTGCACTATTCTATATAGCATGATGGAGTGCCTTACATGATTTCTTGTTGCTCAGTTATTATTTACTTTTATTGCTCATTGAGTTGGAGTACTCGCTTTAGTCTCTGCACATCGCGTGCAGTTGCAGGTATTGATCACCCGGTTGCAGGTTATTAGCTGATTGAAGGAATTACTATGGTAGCTGAGCAAGGTGACCGCCCGCATTCGCGGCACCGAGTTTCTTCCTCTCGATTTTCCAGATTTTATTCTATGCATTACAGACTTGGTTGTTGTATTAAAAATCCTTCTAGATGCTCGTGACTTGTGACACCCCGGTCGGGCTGTGTTGTGTTGGAGATATCGATTATTATTGTCATTAAGTTATATTTATCTATTCATTTATGTTTAATAATTTTGAAAGAGGCGTCATTGTTCTGTTGGTTGGCCTTGTCTTCACGAGAGGCGGCATCATGACTGGGTTTGGAAATTGGGTCGTGACAAGTTGGTATCAGAGCCTAGGTTACTAGGTCTCACGAGTCATGAGCAGGTTTAGTAGAGTCTCGCGGATCGGTACGGAGATGTCTGTATTTATCCTCGAGAGGCTGCAGAACCTTTAGGAAAAACTTCACCTTCTTGGAATTCTTATCGTGCGTACTTGATTTAGCTTGAGATATAGCTCTTTAAATTCCCTCCACATGCATGTATGCGCACATGAGCGCTCAATATTGTATGTGTCTTGATGGCTTGTGATTCCCTGATCAAGAGGCGAGATGTGATCTTTGTGAGTATGTTGGGCCAATCTGGAGGACTTGAGGCCAGATCTTTGCCTATGGCTTGAGCATCGAGGTGCTGATTGTGTGAGCAAGTGTTTTGAACTTATATGTTCAGTATTGTCCTTATTAGCCGGAATAGCGGTTGGATATCCATGTGATGAGTATGTTAGTGCTGCGAGGTGTATTTATATGACTTGGTAGTGACGAAGAAGTCTGCTGGATAATAGATGAACTGTTAAGTGATTCATTTCTTATTGTGATCTGTTGTGTAGCCCCGAGTTATGGGCGCGTGAAGAATATTTTTCGTGTCTCCTAGTTGGAAAGTAAAGTGCATTACATGTGGCGGTATGAGTTCAGACTCAGGAAGACTAAATGACTGTGTAATGTATATAATAGTGGAAAGGTGTTCTGAAGTACTAAATTGAGGCGGAGCAGGAGGGTTATCTCCTGCGTAGTGTTCTTAAGTGGTACGATTCTTATGTATATTGTTAGAAGATCTCATGTGTAATTGAAGAGTACATGTTAAAATTTGATAAATTTGGGTCGCTCTAGAGGGTGGACTCAACTGATGTGGGGATGAATGCGAGGTTTGCCTAGGATTTCAGTAGTAGATGATCTGTGTTATCACAAACTAGTAGATGATTTGAGTTTAATCTCACTATGATATTGTGGCATCATTAGAGTAAAAGTATTATGGGTTATTGAGTGTGTCCTGATATATGGCTTCGAGCCAAGTTGGGGAGATTGCTATTGATTAACTGATCACACGGTTATGTGCTATGTTGGCTCCGTTTCGAGGTATGCTGGCAGATCAGTCCTAGTTGAAGAAATAGAGTCGAGGATGGCACGAGTGAAGCAAAATTTTGACAAAAGTTATATGGTGCTTCGTAGATGTGAGAAAATAATAGGATGTCTTGAGTTGTTGTTGATAAAGAATGCTCAGTGTATAGAGAAGGAAGATGTTTGTTTGTATTGGAATTAGATCATATCCTGCAGTGTTAGAGTGCTAATAAGGCACGAGTTGTTTTGTTCGTTAAGCCAGGTAATTTGCAACTGGAATAAGAGTGAATGACTCTCGAGAATGGTTTAATTGTGTTCAAGATTCTACATGTGACAATCAAGTGTCTCAAGGTTGTGTATGTGGTCAGAGACCATGTTTTCATCGAAAAATGTCGAGGCTTGTGGTATTTTTATGTTAATTATGGGATTCGATGCATCAGTATCAGGAAAATAAAGGTAACGGATTTGGATTCACAGGAAGTTCTTCATAGTAGATTATTTTGGAAATGTGGTATTTTTGGGAATATTTGAGAGAGTATTTAGCGGCTTGTGGGTCTTAGACAGTATGGTCTTGTGTTTGGGTCTCGTGTAGTGAACCTAGGTTGAAGCATTGTGGTGCTACCGCAAGAGGGAATATCAAGTTGATGATGAATCAAAAAGGAAATTAGATAGATGTAATAGCTTGATAGTAGACCGAATCGGTATGGTAAGGGTATGGTTAATTCTTTGTATGTGTTCGAGGTAATGAGCCTTACAGGTATTGTGCGGCAAAGCTTTTGAGTTCTGACAACTTGCTTAGCTTGGTTTGGATAGAAGGATTTAGTCCTAACAGTTTAGCCTGTGCAAATGGAATTGGGAGAGAATTCTTGTTGGGTTTCATCGTGGTTTGGAGATGTATATTTTCTATGGACATGCAGAGCATGGAGTGTGTAATGATTTTTCTTCTAAATGGGATCAATGAAAGTTCTTGACTAGTTGAGTGTGTCGATGTCTGCGGCGCGGAAGGGAGATAAAAGTTCTCATGTTATGCTTTGAGGGTATGGTATATGTCGTATGTTGTAGAGGACCGAGACTGGCGTGTGCGGCGTTTCGGTTCAGTTCTGAAAGGTAGTTCATAAAACTCTTAGGAAACGGGAAGCCTCATATGACCAATGAAATGATACTGCTAATTGGAAGTGATTTGACAAGAGTATACATCTCAGGAAAAGGTAAGGTGATTAAACTGATGATAATATGGTAGTATTGCGGTGCTTTCTTGCTAGACTGACTGTTGATGTCTGAGTTTGTGTGATCACACATGGGAAATTTAGAATATCTATCGTGGGATGATTGGGTACGTGAGGTGTGATATGTATTCATACGGTGGAGTTTGGGATCAGGTACAGTGGTTCGTGTGCTATACAGAGTTGGAGACTGGGAGTTCTTATGTTCAGGCTATGCAGTGGTTGTGGATCGTGGGTATCGACACTGTATAGCGGCTATTGGGATTTAGAGGCCCAAGTGGATCTTTCTTTGTTTGGTATGTTAGATTTTGGATACGATGTTGAGATGTAGACTGGTTGTCTCAGTGTTGGGTTATTCTAGACTATTGTGCTATGGGCTATGTCAGAAAATGCCACAGGTTGCGTGACGAGGTGCATCGGATTATGTTCTAGCAGAGTGGTTTGTATTCCAAAGACCAGCGGACAGTTGGGAAGGATTGTTTTTCTTAATTGGGCCTTCGTGGCGGATGTCAGTGCAAAGGTTTCTACCATTGATTCAATTCCGGTATTGAGATTTTTTCGGATGCGTTTCTTGTGGCCAGGCATGTCGCCGGACGAGATTGTGGATTTTGGTATTTATTTGGTACCGGGCACCGTATCGTAGGGCTCCGGTAGGAGTTATAGTAGTGGAAGGAGCAACTTCAGGCTTCTTGGTAATGAGTTCATTGGTAAGCTGATTGGATACGTATTTAGCTTGAGATAGCTTGGTTAGCCCCGAGTTGTATTGTTGAGGGATAGGTTGATTCAATCGATATTGAACTTGTTGGTGATTTGGGGAGGATCTATGAGTTGATTTCTATGCTGTGAGACGTTATGATTTGTTGGATATGGACACATGTGGTATGGTTCTATTGAGGATTTATAGAGAGAGTCGAGCGGGAAGAGTAATTGATTGTTGCTCGGTAAATGGAGTACTGGTTATGACCTATCGGGTTCCGTGCCGTATGCCATTTATTTCACCGTGGGTGTAATGAATTGCTTTGGTTTTAGATATCAAATTATGCGTGGCTGTCGATTTTGAACATGTCGACTTGAGGTGTTTCATGTGTAATAGTGTTTGGGTAGGATCGCTCATTGTGGCGAGGCCACGCGGGGGTATGACCCTTCAGGGTAGATTCAGGTATTCTATTTCCATGATGTGACACGGGGTCTCAACCTTGTGTTGTAATGGTACTGACGAGCTTGAGGTACAGCTCTTTCGTTTGAGTCATTTGTCATGATTTGAGTATGTTTAGACAGTCCCTCATTGGTGCATGTATTATGCAAGTTGTGGCTTAGGCCTGTGTTGAGGTGTCATATCACCAGAGTGATGTGTTGGATTTGAGGTGATTGTTGGAGTCATTAATGAATACGAACATATTTGATTTCAGCTTGTTGGAAGGATAATACCGAGGTTCGGTTCGGAAATCTGTTGTGGTATTAGTCAAAAGGGAAGTGGCTTCATGAATGGTTGATCTGAGAAATGGTTACGGTTTGTTGTGTGCTTTATTTATCGTCGGCAGTATAAGAAAGTGTTGGAATGAGACTTTAGCTAAATAAGAGGTTTTCTATCGGTATTTGGTTGTTGTGGGTAACTACCGTGAATGGAAGTTATCGTTTCGAGTGCTTGGATTATGTGGTATATCATATGATTTCACCTGAGGTTGAAAGTATGGGTTAGCACAGCTGGTTCGGGACTATTCAAAGTATAGGTGTGAGGTTGTGATCGTATTGATGGTTTCAGAAGTGAAAAGGTAGTTCTATGGGTTATGGGCTAGACTGGATTGGGTAATTTTAGCTATGTTGTGTTGTCGGACCTATGTGAGATAGGGTGACATGGGATCACCCCGGGTATATGCTTGGTAAGGTCATTCAACTATTGGTTGGCTTCTAGAACAACTCTGGGTACGCTCGAGGACGAGCGTTTGTTTAAGTTGGGGAGGATGTGATGACTCGACCCGTCGTCTCATGTGTTACTGCTCCGTTTTCCCCATTTTATGCTTCTTCATGTTTCATTATCAGTATTTGGTGTGTTAGAGTTGAACTGGATTGGTTTTGGTAGGAAAGGAGACACTTAGTCTCTTTAAGGAAGGCTTAAATTGGAAAAAGTCAATCGGACGTTGACTTATGAGTTATAGGGCTCGGATGTGATCTCCGGTGATTCGGTTAGCTTCGGGAGGTGATTTGTGACTTAGGAGTGCGATCAGAATTGATTTTGGAGGCCCGGTGTAGAATTAGGCTTGAATTGGCGAAGTTAGTATTTTGGCGAATTCCGGTTAATAGGTGAGATTTTGATCCGAGGGTCGGAATGGAATTCCGAGAGTTGCAGTAGTTCTTTTAGGTGATTTTGGATATGTGTGCAAAATTTCAGGTCATTCGGACGTCGTTTGGTTGAGTTTTTGATCGAATGCGTATTTCAAAAGTTTTGAAGAAACTTAGGCTTGAATCCAATGTGATTTAATGGTTTTAGCGTTGTTTGATGTGTTTTGAAGATTGGAACAAGTTTGAATAATGTTTTAAGATGTGTTGGTACCTTTGGTTGAGGTCCCGGGGGGCTCGGGATGATTTCGGTGGTCAATCGGACCATTTTTGGACTTAAAGATTTTAGGTTCAACTGTTTGTATTGCAGAAGAAAATTGCTCTTCGCGTTCGCATGGGTGGCCTGGAATTTAATCTTCGCGATCGTGTGGCACAAGGTCGCGTTCGCGTAGTTCTGAAAGGCGAAGCTTCGCGTTCGCGGTGGGGATCACGCGTTCACGTAGAAGGAAGTTAAGGCCCTGAGTATTTGTTCATCGCGATCGCGACCATAGGGACGCGTTCGCGTAGTTGGAGGTTCTGAAGGTTCGCGTTCGTGGGCTGGGAGGCGCGTTCGCGTAGGGATTAATTTGTGTCAGCATTTTATGTTCATCGCGAACGCGGGGTTGTTGACCGCGTTCGCATAGGGTAAAAATACACCTCGGCATAAGGGTTTTATATTATTTCATCCGTGAAACTTGGTCCATTTTTCCTCCATTGTTGAGCACCTTGAGAAATTTTTGGTAGAAATTGAAGAGGGATTAGACATGGATTAATTGGATGTGAGTCCTATGGCCAAGAAATGTCATTTTATTGAAGAATCAACCTTTCGTTCTTGGAAATTTGGGTAAAGATTGGAAGAACTAGGGCTTGGTTTTTGAAATAAAAATTTGGGATTTGAAAGGGCATTTGAACTCCGATTTTGGTAAATTTGATAGGTATGGACTCGTGTAGAGACGAGGAATCCGGTGATGTAAATTTCGTAATTTTTCGAGAAGTGGGCCCGGGGCTCGGGTTTTGCTAGTTTCGAGATTTTTGCGATTTCTCGATTGTTTTCGAATGGGTATTGTTCCCTTAGTATATTGTGATATATTCGCTCTAATTTTGGTTAGATACGACACACGTGGAGGCTGGTTTGAGGGGCAAAGGCGTCGCGGTTTAGAGATTTCACCGGTTCGAGGTGAGTAATACTTGTAAATGATATCCTGAGGGGTTTAAACCCCGAATTTGTACATCATAGTGATGTATTGAGGTGACTTGCACGCCAAAAATGAGCGTGGGGTAGAGCACCGTTGGGGATTGTGACTTGGTCCATCCCGGTTGTTGATTTTTATCGCGTGTTTGACTGAAACTACTTGTCATCATCATAATTTAGGCTGATTGCCATGTTTGGGCTTCGTGCCAACTATGTGAATCCTTCATGGGTTGATATCACTGTTTTCACATTACTTTGCATATTATTTGATCTCGGTCCAGGGTTTTAATACTTTTTTGCAAACACAACTATTTTTCTAAGATTTGAAAACTTAAACAACATTTTATTGACGTTTTGAGCTGAGAACTATGATTTTAATAGTGCCCAAGTGGCTTATGTGCATTTCTGGACTGAGCATGGATCGGGCTGCGCACCGTAGCAGTGTTATAGTGATTTATGGATATATGGATGGCTCGGGCTGCATGCCGCAGTGGTGTTACATTGATATTGCGCTTGGGCTATAGGAGCCCCTCCGGAGTCTGAACCCCCACAGTGAGCGCGGGTACCCAAATGGATCGGGCTGTGCGCCGCAACGGTCATATGCATTGCATTGGTTCCTGTTTGTACTACGTGTCATGATATTCAGCACTCTCATTTCATTGGCATCCATGCTACTTCTTGCACTATTTACCAGATACCTTGGTATAAATTGTTGGTGGAGTGTTTTGCCCGAGGGGCTGACTTATGTGCTGATTTGCACTATCTGATTTCGCATTCATTTGCTTAACTATTGAAAAAGATATTTTCAAAAGAGGTTTTAACCGAGCCCAGGTATTTTCTAAGGGATTTCACAGTTTTACTGTTTTCTCAAAGGGTTGTACTATTCTATATAGCATGATGGAGTGCCATACGTGATTTCTTGCTGCTCAGTTGTTATTTACTTTTATTGCTCACTGAGTTGGAATACTCACTTTACTCCATGCACCTCGTGTGCAGTTGCAGGTATTGATCACCCGGTGGCGGGTTATTAGATGGTTGAATGTATTCCTATTGTAGCTGAGCAAGGTGACCGCCCGCGTTCGCGGCACCGAGTTTCTTCCTCTCGATTTTCTAGATTTTATTCTATGTATTACAGACTTGGTAGTTATATTAAAAATCTTTCTAGATGCTCATGACTTGTGACACCCCGGTCGGGCTGTGTTGGGTTGGAGATATCGATTATTATAGTCATTAACTTGTATTTATCTATTCATTTATGTTTAATAATTTTGAAAGAGGCATCGTTGTTCTGTTGGCTGGTCTTGTCTTCACGAAAGGTGTCATCACGACCGGGTTTGGAAATTGGGCCGTGACAAATGGGGGATATGAATAGTGTACCCCCATATTTGAGGAAACAATATTCATACCCCAGTATGGGACAAAAATGGGGGAGGGTTGGAGCAAAATTCTCGCAAAAATTCCCCCATTACGAGGGATGGGGGCAAGGTTGGAGATGCCCTAATATAATTAAACCCAGGGATTCTAATATACAGAGTAGCCGCAACAGTGCAAAATACACGACCCCCACCATGGCTTCGTCTTCTTCACGCCAGTCGTCTTCCTCATAAACCTCCGGCAAAAATCTTCTTCTAGTCTCGAACCAAGGACCTGGACTTGATTCTTTCATCTCCTTCGATTTCCATATCCAAAAATGGGCAGAGGCTGGACATCAAATGACCAGACTCCATGAGCTTCTTCTTTATTAAGCTCAACCTAAAAACCCTAGACCATTCAACACCCCTCATGGTTTTCTTCCTCATCAAAACAAAACTCTAGGAATTCAGCAACTTCCAATCAGCTGCACACGCACACACGAAGCCAACCCAGGATCTTTGTTTCTGAACACCCAAGAACGAACAGAGAACAGCCATGTCCGTCGACCCTAGATTTTCTTGATCGTTGGAACAAAACCAATAGATCCCTGAACAACGGAGGCCATGACTGTTGCTGCAGCACCTAGCTGTTGCTTCTATACCTTCTTCCCTTTTCTACTGTCCCTGTTTCGTCGGAGTCACACCATCGACGTCGAATAAATAGAAGACCGGAAACAGTCATTGAAACTGTCAAAACCTGTTTCTGCCGAGTGGTATCAAAATCGGAATGTCAAAGTCGTGTGAGATCTTCGTCTGAGTTTTGCGGGCAGAATTGAGGTTCCGTTCGTTGTTGTTTGTTTGTTTTCAAATCTGTTTGCTTCCGGAATCTTTTGTAAGTTATTCAAATATAACTGTTACATATACTTCTTTCATTGTTGTCTATGTCATTTTTAGACCTTGCATCAGGTGTATGATACTATAACGAATGGGTAGGCCGTCTGTTTTGTTGAAAATGAGAGTCATGGTTGTTTGTTGCATTTTTTTGAAATTTTAAAGTATGACCTTGTCTTCATAATACGTATTTGAACTCTCTGAAAGGAAAAGGCTTGAAATAATGAAGACTTACTACTTAATTTAAGGACTCACCTGTCAACCGTTTTTAAAAAGAAACTATGCTTATACCAGTAATTAGGTAAATTTGGTATTATCCTTGGATATTCAAGGCTGGAAGCTAGTGAGTTTTGGAGTATCATTAATTAATTTGGTGATATAATCTCATTGTTTGTGTAGTAATTTTTCATAGTTTTAAATTTGCCCATTTGGTTATCTATTCATATGCTAGCTCGAATTGGTTATAGCTGAACATGATTTTGTCTCAGTATAGAACTTGGATTGCGTCAAATTAGATTAAAGGAGTCTGGGGTGCATTTCATGTGACCCGACTCTAATTTCTAGCAAGGTTAAATATAATGTGTGTTTTAAATAACTTTAAATTTTTCCTGAAATATTAAAATCAGCTAAAATAATAGCACCCTTTTCCTTTAGCTTTTGCTTTTGCTTTTGATTTTGCTTTTGCTTTTGCTTTTACTTTTGCTTTAGCTTTATTTAAGTTTAAACATAGGTACAAATTGTTCTTTGGAGTATATTTAAGATTGTTATCACGTGGGTTTAGCTAGAATCAAGTTTGGTTTTCGGATTATTATAAATAACTAATGCACTATTAAGTGATTTGTGGCTAGTAAGTATTCTGGCCATTTCATTTTGAATGGAGAATTAGAAGCATATGTATTTTCATGGACTCCCGCAAAGTTAACAATGCGTAGTTTCTTTTGGGCGCGTTATTTAATCATCTACTTTCCTAAACTCGGGTGCACATTTATGTGACCCAAATCCAAATCTTAATGTTAAATAAAATGTGTTATGGGCTACGGGTGCATTTATGTGACGTGGCCTAAAACATATTTTAGATAGCGTTGCAATTCTCCTTTAAAAATAACAATAATGAAAGCGGTTAAAGTAAAAATTTGCACATAGGTTCATAATTATTTAAAATCAGATAATTTAAACAGAATATGACAGTTGAGCGACCGTGCTAGAACCACGGAACCCGGAAATGCATAACACCTTCTCCCGGGTTAATAGAATTCCTTACCTGAATTTCTGGTTCACGTACTGTTATACAGAGTCAAACCTTTTCCTCGATTCAGGATTCAAACCGGTGACTTGGGACACCATAAATCTCCCAAGTGGCGACTCTGATTTTTAATAAAAATAAATCTTGTTTCGGTTGTCCTTTAATTGGAAAAACTCCTTTATACCCTTCCGGGTGTAGGTAAAAAGGAGGTGTGACAGCTCTGGCGACTCGGCTAGGGAAAAGAACCCAGAACTTCGGTTCAGGGTTCGAGAATTCGAGCTTGGAATAATTGTTGTATTTGGCTTTATTTATTATCTGATTTTTATTACATGTTTGGGCTTAAATGTGCTAAGTGTTGCTTTTTACCGCTGTGATATTAGCTGAATTGTATATATACACTGCTACGAAACCCTTCTCTTCTCCCTCTCAAGGAGTGCATGATGGTCGTGGCTCTTTCTGTTAGTGTCATTCCAAATAGGACGAGGCTCGGACAAGTTGCAAAGCTGAATGATCTTTTGGTTACCGGTATGTAGCCCCCCCCCCCCCCCCCCNGACTTAGGGGACTCAACACATGGGTTGGGTCCGTCTAGGACAGGTGTACCCAAAATAACAGACCATCTTGATGCATTCTATGTGCTACAAGTTGAATTTATTCAAGGGTAAAAG
Source organism: Nicotiana glauca (assembly GCA_026770625.1). Classification (NCBI taxonomy): domain Eukaryota; kingdom Viridiplantae; phylum Streptophyta; class Magnoliopsida; order Solanales; family Solanaceae; genus Nicotiana; species Nicotiana glauca. The sequence continues at coordinate 26,706 of MU731092.1, forward strand.
GTCATTTGGCGGATCAATGATAGTTGAGAGCAAATAAAAAATGAAAAAAAACAATGAAAAAAAACAAGAAAAAAGAAAAAGAAAAAGAAAAAGAAAAAGAGAGGGTGAAGTGTGAAGATAAAACGAGTGGGGCCCAATTATGTTTTCTATGAGATTTTTGCTAAGAAAAAAAGGAAAAGAGTTTGAAAAATTCAAAAAGATTTTGCACTTTTTCAATATTTTGTTTCAAAAAAAAAAGGACAAAAAAATGTATTTTCTCTAAAATTAGTTGTTTTTTATATTTATTCTTGCCCGTATCCAATCTGCCCGAACTACGCAAACCTGATTCTCGTCTTTCGGGGCGTTATACGTAGGCAACTCACATAGGGTCCGGTCTTCCTAGTAAATCTTAGGTTCTTGGCTTTGCGGGGTGTTAGCCAAATTTTACTCTTCTGGCCATATTTTGGCTAAATAAGTCATTTTGCAAAAATAGCCTCAATCATGTCTTGCATGTGTCCAGTAGAGAATGTTATTGTCTCACATAGTGTTGGTTTAAGTTTTCTCATACAGGTGTGGATTTACTTATCGGAGTTTGAGCATGACAGATACCCCAGGATCGCTGCATTCAGGAGCTGCTCGAGGAGCCATTTTATGTTTTAGAGTCTTTTGTTCATGTTTTACTTTCTAGTCCTGTATAGTAGTATTCAGTCATTTAGTTGATTTTCGAGTTTGTAATAGTCTAGTAAGTTTGCCGCGTCTTTTGTTTGTATTTAGAAATGTGTTACAAGTTAAAATCCAAAAAAAAAAAGCAAAACAAGAAAGAAATTTTGCGTTTTTATATTTCCGTTATAAGTTTTCTTTAGAATACTAATTGTAGAAATGAAAAAAAAAAATTGAGGTGGTTTTTTTTCCTTTAGGCAATTAATATTTAAGACTTAAAATAAAAATTATTTTTATATTTCCTTTACTATATTAGGACCTAAAATTCAAAAACAAAAGAAGAGAATATTGGTTTTTCTTAGTGCCTCTTTAAAGGTTTTCTCTAAGATATTAATTCCAAAAATCCAAAAAGATTTTTTTTGAGGTTATTTTTTGGGAAATTAATGAAAAATGAATGAAAAAAAATTCTTTTTATTTTATAAGAACTTTAGGACATTGTACATAGAAAGGTTATTCTTTGGTAAATTAATGAAAAATGAGTGAAAAAAATTCTTTTTATTTTACAAGAACTTTAGGTCATTGTACATAGAAGAAATAACATACCTTATCTTCTGTTTATCTTTAAAAAGTTCTCCTTCAGGTAATTAAAATTGAAATCCAAAATCAGTTTTTTTTGTTTATCTTTTTCATTTCTCATTTTGAAATCTTTCTTCAAGGATATCAATTGAAAACTTAAAATATTTTTTCTTTGGTTTATTGTTTAGATTTCCTTCCTAAATAAAGAATCAAAAAATATTTTTCTCTTGTAGAGTTTTTTCCTTAATAAGTTCCCATAGAGTGTTCGTTTAAAAAAAAAAAGAACAAAAATATTTGCTCGTTAAGCTTGAGTCTAGAATAGGTCGTAGATCATTGAGGCTAGAAAATTCAAAAAAAAGGGTTTTGCTTCTTCTATTTCTCTTTTTGCATCAGAGTAATCTTCAAGATATAAAATAAAAAGAAAAAAAAGAGAACGTCAGTTTGTTTACTTTATCCCCGATCTTCCAGAACTACACAAAGATCTGATTCATGTTGCGTCATGATACGTACGCAACCTACATAGGGTTCGATCGAATTATTTTTTATTATTAAAAGAAAAAAGAAAAAAAGAAAAGAAAAAAAGGTAAAATTATGGGACGTGAGAAATGAGAGGAAAGAAAAGAGTGATAATTAGAGAAAAGAGGAAGGTAAATGATCAGGCAAGTGCTAGAAAAGCAAAGGAAAGAGAGGATTGAAATGAACAAATTGGGATGATGCCAACTGACCTTCGTACCCTCGAAGTCATGTTAGAACCGATAACTGTGGCTAGGTGCATTGCATTAAATGTGATATTTTTAGCTGTTAAATGCCCTAACTCTAACATGATGACTTCATTTTGTTCTCCTCATTATAGCAGAAGAGTGGTTGGTTTGTGGTTCTTAAGGTAACTCGTCCATACAATACAGGGTCAAAGGGCAAGCTAGCCATGGCTAGCAAAAACTTGGGCACAAGAGTTGTTGACACGTCAAGGGAGTTTGTGGAGTCGGAGTCTGAATTGAAAGAGGAGGTCCAAAGGGTGAAACAACATATGGCATAAATGTATCAGTCTTGGATCAGAGGGCATCCTCCACCTGCACCCACTAACTACACTGAAAATCCTGTAACTATCCCACCACTATCACAAATCCAGATTCTCACTGTTGCTGATATCTCCCCACAACCATTTCACACTCTACCCGCCAAAACCTTTTGCCACTCATGCTCTTGCAGCTCCTCCACCAGCTATTTCTCCTTGATCCTCTAACGAGACTGTGTTCAAAGTCCCTGATGCCCAACAATATGCTCCAGAACCAACTTTCAAAGTCTCTGATCCATACTCTCACGCTCCTCATTTTGAGGCTCCTGGTGAAACTGAAAAGCCTGGTAATACAATGGAGAAAGATGAGATATGCAGGAGGGTGAAAATATTAGAGCAATCTTTAAGAAATATGCAAGGGATAGGGAGCCAGATGAGCGTGTCTTACAAAGACTTGTGTTTGTTTCCTGACGTCCAACTATCTGCTGGGTTTAAGATGCCAAAGTTTGATTTGTATGATGGGCACGGGAATTCCGTGGCCCATTTGAGTGGTTACTGCAGTAAGATGAGAGGCGCCGGTGGGATAGACAAATTATTGATGGCGTATTTCAGTCAGAGTCTGAATGGGGCAGCTCTGGAGTGGTACACCCGCCAAGATGCTAACAGGTGGTACACGTGGGACGATATGGCTCAGGCTTTTGCCAAGCACTTTTAGTATAATATAAAAATTGTCCCGGATCGCAGGTCCCTCTCCAAGATGGAAAAGAAGCCTAATGAAAGCTTTAGGGAGTACGGGCTCAAATGGAGAGAGCAAGCTGTCAGAGTCGATCCTCCGATGAAAGAAAAAGAGATGGTCGACTACTTTCTCCAAGCTCAAGAACCAACTTACTTTGGGCATTTGATCACGGCTGTGGGTAGGCCTTTCAATGATGTGGTAAAAATGGGAGAAATGGTAGAAAATGGGCTGAAGTCTAGCAAAATCATGAGTTATTCTGCTTTAAAAGCCATAACACAAGCAATTCAGAGCGACACAGGAAGCTCGCTGGGTCAGAAGGAACACGATGATGTTGCCATGATTGTTTCAGAGTCACGACATGGACCGAAAGGTCCGCCTCACCAATATACCTAGCCTCAACTCCAACCCCAAACCTATCCCCGAGCTCCACATAATCCACATCTGTATTATCCTCCGAACAATGTCCAATCATATGTCCAACCACCAGATCATTCCTTATGGAGAGCACCAGCACTGCATAATGCATTCTTGCCTTCACAACATTTTCGAGCACCCAACAACCCTAGAAAACAGGGGCAGAGAAGAGAACAAAGGCAAAGAAATAGTTTCACGCCAATTGGGGAGTCCTACACAAGCTTATTTGAAAAGTTAAAGCATTCTGGCCTGATTGAGCCACTCATTAGCTATACTCCAGACCCATATGCAAAAGGCTTTGATCCTACTGTACGATGCATGTACCACTCTAATGTCCAAGGGTATAGCAATGAAGATTGTCGCTCTTTGAAAAAGGAAATAGAAAGAATGATTCAAGAAGGGGTAATTGTGGTAAATGACAGTGACAGGGAGCACGCGAATCCTCTTGGGAACTTGTTGACTGAAGTTGATGATATTGAAGTTGGTAATGGTCTTGGCCATATTGATGAATAACTCAGTGGCTAAGATGTCATGCTTGGTAATTGGAAAGATGCTCCATCTATTGGCTAGCTAGAGGGGAGTCTTGGTGGTTTATTTTGTTGTCATTTCTGTTGTCCGGGTTATTTTCAGGGTCGTAATACGGATATCGTCTTGTGATTCAAACCCTTCTATCCTTTTATTTTGCCTACTTTGTTTTTTTATAGTAACTCGTTTAGTGTTGTCTTGGGTTATTCCAGGGTTATAGCCCCAGTTTAGTTTGCATGTTTTGTTGTTCAAACCTTTTCACCATCTGTCTAATGCAATTTTCGGTTTTCTGTTATTTCTAGTCATTTTTGTTTAGTTCTCTTTTCCTTTTGACTTTAGTGACATGACATGCACGCATAATTCTCAACCTGGTCTTAAAAGTTTAGTTTAGTCATGAAGCAATGAAACAATTTTGAAGATGATAGGGACATTTGAGGGACATACGTAAAGGCATTTTGAGTTCACTTCAAGCCCGAATTGTGTGAAACTGGGGCAGATTAAACATAAAGAAACCCTAAAGGCAAGCTTGTCAAATTGATAGGGGTCATTCGTGGTAAGGAAAGTGAGAGTGTTGTATAATGGTGCTTGGTATTCAACAAATAAAAAGGCGAATGTACGGATATGGTTATCAAATCTGGTACAATCAAAAGATGTTACTAATATTTTCAGTGGTTTGTTTAAATTGTGTGGTTTGCACTTGGCATGTTTTGGAGACTGGAATGACGAAGGCATTTTGTTCTGCTATCTAAACACTTTATCCTTCGTTACACCTTTTGAGCCTTATTTATTTTCTTTCATACCCCTCTTTCAGAATCAGTAGCATAGATCATAAACACAAGCGTGAAATATAAGTAAAGGAAAAAGAGAAAATAAAAGAATGAAAAGAGAAAAAAAAAAAGAAGAAAAGGAAAGAAAAACAACAAAAACAACAAAATAACAAAAGAGAAAAGGAAGAAAGAAAAGGAAAAAGAGAAAGAGGAAGAAAAATAAAAGAAAAATCACAACAACTAGGTAATTTTTATGACATGAACTACGTTCGACTTGATTCCGAAAGGATACGTAGGCAGCCTCTCTCTGGGGTTCAGTCACATCAAAATAAAAATTCAAAAGTCCCCAAGAAAGAAACTAGGGCAGAAGTTATGGTTGTTGTAAGAAATCTGATTCCAAAATTTGTAAGTTTGAACCCATTCAAGTTGTTTTGAGCCTTCGTGATACCCTTTATTTCTAACCCTATCCAAAAGCCCACATTACAGTCCAAAGAAAGACCTTTCAACCAGTTTTTAAGAGATGCCAAGTCGAGCAAGTAGAGGTGATTCATATCAGGGGCAACACTCCATTCTGAACAAGGAAAATGAAAATGAGAGAATCTTATTGGTGAAAACCTCCACAACACCATAAGGTGATGGTGGGTTGAGAGAAAGAAAAAATGACAGAGGCTTGATGGTGAAAACCCTTCGGGCACTAAAAGTCGAATAAAGATCGTGAATCAGATTAGATAATCGAAGCATTGAAGCCCAGTTTCACAGTTTAAGGGTATAACAAGAGTTGAACATTACACTTGCTTGACAGAATAGGCCACAGGTGCATGTCATGGTCATTAAAGTTGGTATCCATATCTGATAGGTTTCTACTTTGTAGTTTTCTTGTTAGGAATCATCTTTTTCCATTGTCCTTTACTCTTTTCCTTTTGTCTTGTTCACTTCCTGTTCCTGAGTCTGTTTGGTCAGAACAAGTGATAAATGACTTCAAAATTTGCCACCAGCTTTCCAATTGCACGAAACGCGATCTGGTTATCACGTCAAAGCGTCATAAGCCTAGAAAGAACAACAAACGCACTGAGGTGGTAATAATCAACATACTTTGGAGTCGTGTGAAATACAGTGGTTTGGTAAATGTCAGTTCATGAACAATGCAACAGGTAGAGGGTATTGGGTCTGAACAGAGAAGAGGTATTTTATGTGATAAGGGTGACAAAGAAATTGGTTAGTCAATAAGCAAGAAATATCTTTCAAGTTGAAATCAAAGTTATAATTGGCAAGTGAAGGAGCAATCGCCACAAAGTCAAGGCCACAAACCAACCACCATGCTTAAACTCACAAGTTTTCTTTGTCTGAAACAGGGACGAAAGTTATGTTCATATCAAAGCTGGGAAGCTTGAAATTTTCAGGTGTAATGCCCCAATTCTACTTACGCAAAGGCTATGGAGAAGATCGCATATCACCCCTAGGATAAACACTACATAGTCTGGGTTTTCAAGTTATATTTTATTGTAGGAGACACACTTCCTAAATTGATAGTTCATTCATAGGAGACGCACTTCCTAAATTGAGAGTTCATTCATAGGAGACGCACTTCCTAGTTTGAGTCATTGAAGTTTCACCCCTAGCAGACGCATTTCCTAGCTTAAGTTGATTTACACATGTAGGAGACGCACTTCCTAAATTGATATTTCATTCATAGGAGGCACACTTACTAGCTTGATTCATTGAAGTTACACATGTAGGAGACGCACTTCCTAAATTGATAGTTCATTTATAGGAGACGCACTTCCTAAGTTGATTTACACCTGTAGGAGACACACTTCCTAAATTGATAGTTCATTCATAGGAGACGCACTTCCTAACTTGATTCATTGAAGTTACACATGTAGGAGACACACTTCCTAAATTGATAGTTCATTCATAGGAGACGCACTTCCTAAGTTGATTTACACCTGTAGGAGACGCACTTCCTAAATTGATAGTTCATTCATAGGAGACACACTTCCTAGTTTGAGTCATTAAAGTTACACCTGTAGGAGACGCACTTCCTAAATTGATAGTTCATTCATAGTAGACGCACTTCCTAGTTTGAGTCATTGAAGTTACACCTGTAGGAGATGCACTTCCTAAATTGATAGTTTATTCATAGGAGACGCACTTCCTTGTTTGAGTCATTGAAGTTTCACCCATAGGAGACACATTTCCTAGTTTGAGACATTGAGATTTTACCTATAGGAGACACACTTCCTAGTTTAAGTCATTGAGATTTTACCCATAGGAGACGCACTTCCTAAGTTGATTTACACCTATAGGAGACGCACTTCCTAAATTGATAGTTCATTTATTGGAGACACACTTCCTAAGTTGATTTACACTTGTAGGAGACGCACTTCCTAAATTGATAGTTCATTCATAGGAGATGCACTTCCTAGTTTGAGTCATTAAAGTTACACATGTAGGAGACGCACTTCCTAAATTGATAGTTCATTCATAGGAGACGCACTTCCTAGTTTGAGTCATTGAAGTTACACCTGTAGGAGACGCACTTCCTAAATTGATAGTTTATTCATAGGAGACACACTTCCTAGTTTGAGTCATTGAAGTTTCACCCATAGGAGACACACTTCCTAGTTTGAGTCATTGAAGTTTCACTTCCAGGAGACACGCTTCTTAGTTTGGGTCTTTCAGGATACACCTGTAGGAGACACACTTCTTAAATTGAGATTTCACCCCTAGGAGACGCACTTCCTAGTTTGAGTCATTTAAGTTCGGCCCTAGGAGATGCACTTCCTAGTCTGGTTCATTGAAGTTTTACCTCTAGGAGATGCACTTCCTAATCAAGGTCTTTCAAGTTATTCTTTTAGGATACACGCTTCCTAAATTGAGAGTTCATAGGAGACGCACTTCCTAGTTTTAGTCACTGAAGTTTTCACCACTAGGATACGCACTTCCTAGTCTTGGTCATTTAAATTCACCCCTAGGAGACGCACTTCCTAGTTTGGTTCATTCAGGTTTTATTTTAGTAAAGACATTTGCTAGTCAAAGTCTCTTGGTTTTACTCGTAGGAGATGCACACCCTAGTCTAGTCTTTAGTTTACTCTCATCATTGCATCAATAGTATAAGTTGTTTACAATTTTGCTAACAACTCACAAATCTTCCTAGTGCAAACTGGGGAAGAAAATTTCGTTTGTTTTGTTTGTTTTGGTTATAGGTACCCACATGGAAAGCAAAGGAACACAGAAAGTTTCAGCAATCAGGCGCCTACCTGGAGAACAAAGGAAGACAGTTCAAGTTTCAAGAGAAAGCAACAAGGTTCAAAGGAAGACAATTCGAATATTGGCAATCAGGTGCCTACCTGGGAATAAGAGAATTCACTTCAGAATGCAATGCAAGTCAGCAACAAAAGAAGCTCGCGGCAAGAATGTGAGTCAACAGTCCGAGATGATCAACAGCAGTTAGTCACAATAAAGAAAAAAAGAGAAAGGCAAGAAAATAATCCAAACGCAGAAGTTGATGAAAGATGTGGGTTGCTCAAGACATGGCCGAGGTCACAAGCACTAAACACCTGGTCTTGATCCGAAATGCTGAAGAAGAATGAACTAGCACCTGCAACTAGCATGCATCAAGGTTCAAATCTAAAGTCTGCATGAAGAACCACACAAGACTCAAGATCAAACTTCAGAAGACTTATAGATAGAAATATTGTAATTCATAGTTGACAGGCTCAGTTAGTCTTTTTTATTTCTTTTGATTTTAATGTAATAACAGGACCGCGGACCGGAACCTCGGCGGAACGGCACCTCGACCGGCTCTCCACCTCAGCATACTCCATCATCTCACTCACTTCTGAACTACACTGACCTGATTCCTTTATAGCCAAGGATATGTAGGCAACCTCGGAGGCAATGTGCGGTCAAATCTTTCAAAATGCTTCCCATGGAGAATTCAAACGGGCAAAAATCGCTCGTATACGCTCACTTTATCTTTGCCCGAAAACTCTTCGTGTTTCCGAGCAAAGAGGGGCAACTGTGAGCACGTGATTTTTGTCCTATATGAATTACTCTCATAAAATATCAGAAAGTAATTTCTTCCAATTTTTGCAATTTTATAGGATTTTTTGTAGAATTTTATTAATTATTTGCATAAGTGCATACTTAACTTCCATCAAAAATAAAAAAAATACCAAAAATACCATGCATTGCATTTAGATTTTGTGTTTATATTTTAGGATTAATTAATTAATTAGTTGCTTTATTAAAATAAAAATCACAAAAATGAATCATTTTTACATTCTTAGCTTTTAAATTTTGGATTATTAAGTTTTCTCTTAAATTTAGGATCAATTAATTTTTATAAATATTATAGTTAGACAATTAGATTAATTTTACTATTTGAATTAATTTAAAAATTTAGTTTAGATTTTTAATTAATTAAAGAAAGAAAAATAACAACAAAAAAGAAATTAGAAAAAGCTGATTTTAAATTGAATTGGGCCAAACCACTTTAAAAGCCCAAAATATTCTCCTTACCCATCCCAAATCGGGTCGACCCGACATGACCAATACCTAAACCCTATTCATCTAAGGCCATCTTCAACCTTGCCCCCATTTTTTGTCCCTAAAATGGGGATTTTTCCATTTTTGGGACAACTTACTCCAACCATTCCCCCATTTTTTTTCCCAAACTTTTTTATATTCTTCTCTCTCTTCTATATTATATTATTATCTTTCATTTCAATTTTATTTTTTAATTTCCATTAAACAAATTTCATCTTTTATTTTTATTAATTTGTAATTTCCATAATTAAAAAAATTCCATAAAATTTTAAATAATATAATTTGTAAGCAATTATTATAGATTAAATAATAATTCTAATAAAAGTGAAATCATTGCGATACAAGATTAATTAAATATATATTACATGACGATAAAATTCATTCGAAATACTAGATAAATATTCAACTTGAACCTCTAGTATTCTCCCATAAATGATCTATTAATGCATTACGAAGTGCAAAATGAGAATTTTGTCCTTAAATGATCTATAAATGATCTATTAATGCACCATTTATTTTTTGAGATAATTATATATTTTTTGTACAATTAACTTATCCAAACCGGGTCGACCCGACCCGACCAACACCTAAACCCAATTCGTCTAATATAATTAAACCTAGAGATTCTAATATACAGGGCAGCCGCAGTAGTGCAAAATACACGACCCCCACCCTGGCTTCGTTTTCTTCACGCCAGTCATCTTCCTCATAAACCTCCGGCAAAAATCTTCTGCCAGTCTCGAACCAAGGACCTGGACTTGATTCTTTCATCTTTTTCGATTTCCATATCCAAAAATGGGCAGCGGCTGGACATCAAATGACCAGACTCCTTGAGCTTCTTCTTCATGAAGCTCAACCTAAAAACCCTAGACCATTCAGCACCCCTCGTGGTTTTCTTTCTCATCAAAACAAAACTCTAGGAATTCAGCAACTTCCAATCAGCTGCACATGCATACACGAAGCCAACCCAGGATCTTTGTTTCCGAACACCCAAGAACGAATAGAGAACAGCCATGTCCGTCGACCATAGATTTTCTTCATCGTTGGAACAAAACCAATAGATCCCTGAACAACAGAGGCCATGACTGTTGCTGCAGCACCTAGCTGTTGCTTCTATACCTTCTTCCCCTTTCTACTGTCCCTGTTTCGTCGGAGTCACACCATCGACGTCGAATAAACAGAAGACTGGCAACAGTCGTTGAAACTGTCAAAACCTGTTTCTGCCGAGTGGTATCAAAATCGGGCTGTCAAAGTCGTGTGAGATCGCCGTCTGAGTTTTGCGGGCAGAATCGAGGTTCCGTTCATTGTTGTTTGTTCGTTTTCAAATCTGTTCGCTTCCGGAATCTTTTGTAAGTTATTCGAATATAACTGTTACATCTACTTCTTTCATTGTTGTCTATGTCATTTTTAGACCTTGCATCAGGTGTATGATACTATAACGAATGGGTAGGCCGTCTGTTTTGTTGAAAATGAGAGTCATGGTTGTTTGTTGCATTTTTTGAAATTTCAAAGTATGACCTTGTCTTCATAATACGTATTTGAACTCTCTTAAAGGAAAATGCTTGAAATAATGAAGACTTACTACTTAATTCAAGGACTCACATGTCACCCGTTTTTAAAAAGAAACTGTGCTTATACCAGTAATTAGGCAAATTTGGTATTATCCTTGGATATTCAAGACTGAAAGCTAGTGAATTTTGGAGTGTCATTAATTAATTTGGTGATATAATCCCATTGTTTGTGTAGTTATTTTTCATAGTTTTGAATTTGCCAATTTGGTTATCTATTCATATGCTAGCTCGAATTGGTTATAGCTGAACATGATTTTGTCTCAGTATAGACTTGGATAGCGTCAAATTAGATTAAAGGAGTCCGGGGTGCATTTCATGTGACCCGACTCTAATTTCCAATAAGGTTAAATAGAATGTGTCATGAATCACGGGTACATTTCATGTAGCGTTGCTCACGATGTGTTTTAAATAACTTTAAATTTTTCCCGAAATATTAAAATCAGCTAAAATAATAGCACCCTTTTCCTTTAGCTTTTGCTTTTGCTTTTGTTTTTGTTTTTGCTTTTGATTTTGCTTTTGCTTTTGCTTTAGCTTTATTTAAGTTTAAACATAGGTACAAATTGTTCTTTGGAGTATATTTAAGATTGTTATCACGTGGGTTTTGCTAGAATCAAGTTTGGTTTTCGGATTATTATAAATAACTAATGCACTATTAAGTGATTTGTGGCTAGTAAGTATTCTGGCTGTTTCATTTTGAATGGAGAATTAGAAGCATATGTATTTTCATGGCCTCCCGCAAAGTTAACAACGCGTAGTTACTTTTGGGCGCGTAATTTAGTCATCTACTTTCCTAAACTCGGGTGCACATTTATGTGACCCAAATCCAAATCTTAACGTTAGATAAAATGTGTTATGGGCTACGGGTGCATTTATGTGACGTGGCCCGAAACATATTTTAGATAGCGTTGCGATTCTCCTTTAAAAAAAATAAATAATAAAAGCGGTTAAAGTTAAAATTTACACATAGGTTCATAATTATTTAAAATCAGATAATTTGAGCCGAATATGACAGTTGAGCGACCGTGCTAGAACCACGGAACCCTGGAATGCCTAACACCTTCTCCCGGGTTAATAGAATTCCCTACCTGGATTTCTAGTGCGCGTACTGTTATACAGAGTCAAACCTTTTCCTCGATTCGGGATTCAAACCGGTGACTTGGGACACCATAAATCTCCCAAGTGGCGACTCTGAATTTTAATAAAAATAAATCCCATTTCGGTTGTCCTTTAATTGGAAAAAACTCCTTTATACCCTTTCGGGTGTAGGTAAAAAGAGGTGTGACATTTAGTATGTGTAATTTTCGTGGAAATGATACTAGATAGTCACTTTTAAGTATGTTCGTAAAAAATATATTTACGGTTTACAATATATTTAAAGATTTAATTAATTGCTCATACCTAATTATACGGTCAGAGGCGGATCAAAGATTTCAGGCTTATGGGTTACTACTGTAATTTGAGATTAATATGCAATAATAATTGGGTTCACAGTCAGATATTTACCAATATTTAGAGAATTTCTTAATATAAATACATGGTCTATGCAAGAGTTACTGGGTTCCCGGGAACCCGTAGTCTATGCACTAGGTCCGCCCCTGTATACGGTGTCCTAGAGTTTAAACTTCAAGAGATCGTATCCTAAAGTTCAAAAATTATGTGAAGAAGTCCGAATCTTATGTTCTGGATTTTTAATTAGTAGTTCAGTAATTCAGGACACTTAATCTTGAATTTTAAATTAGCAACACAAAAATTCAGGACACTAATGGCCAAGCTGGAGAATTCAGCTTATTTTGAGAAGTGCTTTTTTCAAAAGTGCTTTTGAAAAAAGTACTTTTGGAGAGAAGCAATTTGTGTTTGGCTAGTCAGTCTGAAAAGCACTTTTGAGAAATAATTTGTGTTTGGCCAAGCTTTTCAGAAAGTGCTTTTAAGTGTCAAATTACGAATAAGGACATGAATAGATTTACTTAATAATTAATATTATAAGTAAATAAATAATCTCAAAATTTTGCTATTATATGCAATAATTAAAAAAATTATTTTATTTAAGTAAAATATGAAAATAAAATTAAAAAGTACTTAATTATTTTAATATAAGTTAAATATATTAAAATTTCTTCAACAAATATAAAAAGCATTCACCCATAAAGTCACTATATATTAGAAAGTTTTCCTAAAAATAAGAAAAAATATTTATAAATTAATATCCTAAGTATTAGGTTTAAGGGTTATTTTAGTATATACTATATTTTGTTAGGGGTATTTTAGGTAAGAATAAAAGTCAAAACTGCTTCTGTTTCTGCTTTTAGAAAGAAGCTACTTTTTTCTCCTTCTCTGAAACTGCTTCTGCTTCTTCCCAAAAGCACTTTTTTTTCCCAAATAAGCTTGGTCAAACACCTCAAGTTAGGAAAAAAAGTGCTTTTGAGAAAAAAAGCACTTTTGGACTCCCAAGAAGCTTGGCCAAACAGGCTATAAGCCTTGAAATACTTAGTTCCAGGGGCGGCCCTTCCATAAAGCAAGTAAAGAAACTGCTTTAGGCCCTACATTTGTGTATGCCATATTTTTGTTACACCTAATCAACTATGCATAAATTTAAAAAAGGTTCTATGAAGTGAAAAGACTTGATTTCTTTCTTTAATATGAATAGAGAAGAAGGATTTGCAGCTCCTATGATTTCTGCCACGAAAATTGCACTTGAAATGAATATCGAACTCGAATTTCGTAAAAACGTGTGATATATAGGAAATAAGAATTTGATGAGAATGTTGATAATAAAATCTCAAATTTTGAAAAATCCTTTGGAGTTGATTACTTTATTCTTAGAAGACAAGGCTATTTTTTTCACTTCAAAATAAATTTGATCAATTCGAATCATATGAAAATATTTTTAATTTTCTATTTAGCAGTAAAAATTAAGATCACTAGATGATGAAAGTTTGAAAAAATATTCTTAATCTTGAATGTTCCTTAAAACATAATAATCAATTCGATATTGATGGTCTAGATTTATTTTCGGAATTAAAAATATTAAACAAAATAATACAATTAGAAGATAACAGTTTAATTGATACACTCGGTCAAATAAAAAATTAATTCTTTTTCCAATGCCTATAGTACTTATTGAATAATATTAATAACTCTTGTTACCGTCGCTTCAGCCGAAAGAAATTTTCAAAATTAAAATTGATAAAATTTTACCTAAGATCAACAACATCTAAAAAAAAAGGTTAAATAGATTAGGTATATTTTAATTATAAGAAAATTATTATTAGTTTTGTATATAAGAAACGCTAGAAAAATAGACTTCAAATAAATATATAATTTCTTTTATAAAAAAAAAAATTAAGGCCCGTCATAAAATTTGGCTATAGGCCATAGAACTTGTATTTGGGGCCTCACGAGAAGAGTTGTAGTGGGATAGATGGCATATTTGCTTCTTTAATCGGAAGTATTCGGTTTCAGTATTTGGAATAAAAAAAATCCTTCTAAAGAGCAATTCCTACTTTAATGGAGTTTACACAGTATGAATTTGTATTAATCTATATCCCAAATTAAATATCATACATCGAATAAAAATTGAAAAACAAAAATCGGGCTCCTCAAAATTCTGGTGCCTAAAGCCATCGCTTTAGTAGCCGTCCTTGACTAATTTTTAAATATATTATAAATAAATTTTAAATAACGGGCTTGAAAATAAATATTGCACCACTTCACCCCTAATTTTCGAGTGTGTACAGGTTCCTAATCGCACTGTATTGGCATTTTTGAAAGTAATGGTAATATGATGCTTCGTAATCGATAAGTCTCTTGAAAGTAATGGGAATAGTTGGTGATTGGACGGGGAATAAATAAAGCCAATTGAAATAAATTATTTTACGTCCACGAGGTTCACTAACGTTGATCTCTTCCGATTACAACATGCCCTTTATATTCCTCTGGTTCTTTCCCAAAGTTAATATGATGCTTTAAATTTCTTTTCATTTCCGCAAGTCATTTCTCATCGTTCCAAAAATGCCACGAAGAAGAAAGTTTCTGTGGAAAACTCCAAAATATCCAAATAGCCATGAAATTGCAATTACAGAGACCACGGTAGGAGGACAGGATATAGCCTGTGTCGATAGAATTTCCAATTTGCCAGTCAAAATAATCCGTGAAATTTTTTTCCGGGTTTCCCCGAAGGATGCAGCCAGAGCTAGTGTTTGGTCCAAGAGATGGCTAAGATTTTGGGCTTCCCTCACAGATATTTGTTTAGAGAACGGTGAAGTTGGCATGCTCTTTCTTCGAATAACTGTTGATAAAAAATCTTCTTGTGAATTGCTGGTCAAAAAATGGATAAATTTTGTCATAGAAAACAAGGTTAAAGCGTTACATCTTGCTGTAAAAGCGCTTACTTATGAGGAGCCTTTCAACCTTTTCTCTTTATCTGGTGTTACATTTTTCTCTGCTACATTAGTTGTGTTAAGTATCAAAGATTGTGAGATTAGTTCAGACTCTTTTATGGTTCCTAATCTAAGATCACTCTTTCTATATGATGTCTGGCCGGTGGGTGATGATTTTGTATTCGCAGATTTCATAGCCGGGTTCCCTCGAATCGAGGAATTAGTCATAGAGCCTTATCCGGAAGACTTGGACACCATAGTAGTTCCAAATCCTACCTTAAAGTTTTTGAAGGTGGAATACACTGCTTGTGAAGCCAAATTACAAGTAAAGTCCAGAAAGCTGGAGTCTATTGTATTTTCATATTTAAGGCTTGAAGTGGATAAGTACAAATTCGAGATGGCTTCTCCTACTACAGTCAAGAATTTGACATTGGAAAGGGTTTATGCCCTAGAAAAGACATTGAGTCCTTTTATAAACAGATTCCCTCAACTTGAGAACCTTGTGATAGATGGTTGTCGCCGTGATGTTTTTTCTGGAATTGATTTTTTCCGCGAGCATTTTGAATCCCTTTTTGTTTCTCACCAGCATCTGGCGAATTTTGTGCTAAAGTTAGAAAATTTTGATAGAGTTGACGAGATAATATTACATGCTCCTAACTTAAACTCCTTGGAGTACTATGGTGGTCTCACTTCTTTTCGTGGAATTAAAGCTTCTAATGGGTTGGAATTTGTTAAACTCCATTTAAGACCCAAAATGCTTAATGCTCGCTGGTACATTTGGTTAAGAAATATTTTGGAGTCTTTTGCTCATTCCAAGCATTTGAGTTTGATTTCCGAGAATGAACAGGTAAACCTTTCGTTTTAATTTCCTCTTGTTTTGATTGTTCAATGACTCTAAATCCTACAAGTGTTTGCAATGGATCCGTCACTGTACAACCTTTTTTGACCCAATATGTTTGCCCAAATCAGTAGATATATACATTTTTTGCAAATTATAGCATTTAATTATGGTTATTTGATATGCATTCCTTTCTCATTAAGCTAATTAACTGTAGTTAACTGACATGGTTTGGTGTAGATAGATTGGCTAAGTAGATATTTTTACTATGTTGCGCACGATACTACATTTTTGTAGGTGTTTTTGGCATGACCATAGATAGGAACGTGTGGAGATTGAGAATTAGGGTAGAGTGTTAGGTAGTCGAGCTTTAATTTGTCTTTGTTTTGTTATAATAGCTTTAGTACACCACTTAGTGTCTTTATGTATTTTCGCCTTTCTGGACTTCTGCTTGTTGTTTTCGCTTCGGTTTTAATTGTACTACCTAGTGCTAGTTGTGTGTTTTCGCTTGATTTTCCAATTGGTTTGCTTGTCATTGGCCATTCCCTTTATCTTCCATGAGCCGAAGGTCTGTCAAAAACAACCTCTCTACCTTTTTAAAGGTAGGGGTAAGGTTTGCGTATATACTACCTTCCCCAGACCCCATTTTTGTGGGAATACACCATATTATTGTTGTTGTTGTTGTCTTTATTAATCAAACACAGAAAGTGCATGCAAATAAAAGCAGATGAAACGTTTGGTTCGAGATTGTGTAGTAGCTTCTTCTTCCTGTTCTGGCATTTACTTGTTTCAACTATTTGGGTTTTTAGACATATACATATGTGACTTGATCTCTGTAACTCAATTTGAGTTTCTACGACTATTCAATTGTTTGGTTATTGATTATGTTGAGTTGTTTTTTGATGGTTGTCAGGATCTCATCCCTCCTGATGAGCTAACTGAGACATTACTTCCACCAATCCATGATATCAAGAATCTGGAATTACAAATTTATTCATCTACTGCGACTTCTCAAAAGATTCTAGATGGCTTTATTTGGATTCTTCCAGGTTTGAAAACTTTGTCGTTGACTCTGGGGTCCATTTCAAAAATCATTCAGGTACTCGTAAACTCCATTTGTCTTTCTCACTTAGTTTGCTCGTCATTTTTGGGCACATTGAATTAACCTTCAAAACAAACAATGCTGCACCACATGCAAAGACTTGTTAAAATACTGACTAGGTTGGAATTACGTTTTGCTCTTCTATTATGACTTACTCTCTATGTATTGTGCTTGACTATTATTATTGCAAAATACAGTTTCAGAGAGAGGATAATGTGGAGGTGGTTTTAGCCAGAAGAAAAATTGGAGCACGAGCAAAAGCTGACAGTCGATGATTAGAGAGTGCTTTCTTTGATTTTGAGAACTTTTTCGTGTTTTGAACTGTGTTTTTGGAGCACCAGGAAAATTTTGTACTCTGTTAAACTCATAGCTACTGTACAGCTTTGCTTAATCAATCACATCTTCAACTGCAAAAATATGCAGTTGTTAAATGTGCATGTTAGAACTTATGTCCGATTCCGTAAAATAGAGGCATAATATATGGAGATTCCTTTGAACTTGGTGCTTTTTATCTATATATAAATTGGTGAAGTGCGATTATAAAATTCATCAATAAATTGGCAAAAAGTGAGTTTATTATTAATATATCGACATGTAAAAGATAAAAATATATGTATATATTACAAAAACAAAGTCTCTTAAAAAGTGAGGAAAGAAAGAATCAGAAAGGAAAATGACTAACTTGCTTAGCGCACTCTTAATCCAATCGGAGATGGATCAGAATTTGTCTAGGGTCGAGGCGAAGGGCGTGGAATGGAGGAGGAAATTGGCGGCGCTGGAGAGCAATGTCGCCGGACTGGAGAGCATCGAGAATGCTTGGTCCGAAGCGGCGGCCTTGGAGGATACCATCAGCGTCCTTCAATCTGAACATGAGTCGGAGAGGTCAACAGCCACTCTCAGAGAGGCTAGGCTCGAGGAGTGTATCGGTGAAATTGATCAGGAGGCATCTGTTCTGGGAGATTGGGTCGCAGCATTGGAGGCGGAAAATCAGCGGCTGTTGGCTCAGATTGAATCCTCCTCCCCTGCCGTCACCCGCCATATGCACGAGCTTTGGGTTTACGCCAAAGCCAGGGGGGATATATATAAGAGTATGTGGGAGGCGGGTACTGTGACTGAAGCCGCTTATGGAGAAGCGCGAGCGAGGGCGCGGGAGGCTCGCATCAACTGTGGTTATGATGCTGCAACGCCCGAAGGCAATGGAGGCATGGATGACGGTGATGGAGAGCTCCTTGGAGATGACAGCGAGGGTGATGGTGATCGTGATGGCGGTGATGACGCCGAATGAAGAATGTCGTGTTTGTCTGCTGGTGGTTGTTTGTTGCTGGCTGTTTGTAGTTGTTGTTTGTTTTTTTTGTCATATCTTTTTCTTTTCGTCGATATGGGCCACCTGTAAGCGGCGATTGTCCACATAATACTTTGTTTAGAGGAGAGTTCTTTTTCTTTTTTTGTTATCTGCCTTGTGCTTCGCCTTTATTCCATCTATTCTAGGCTTTTGGTGCGGGATAGACGCTCGTATGGCGAGTCCCGATCGATATTTCCTTTTGATGGCCTTTGCTCTTAGAAGCATTCTGACCTAGTCGAAATAGTGACCTCGTCATCCTTCGACAGAGGTCGGAATCTTCACGCGTTGATGGAGGCTCCCGGCCTTCGAAGGGTGTTATTTCAACTTGTCGAAGTGGTAACCCATCATCGTTCGATCGAGGTCGAACTCTTCTTTTTCATTTGGCGAAGACCCTTTGCCTTAAAGGGTGTTATTTCGACTTGTTGAAATAACAGCCCGTCGACGTTCGAACGAGGTCGAACTTTCCTTTTTCATTTGGCGAGGGCTCTTGGCCTTAAAGGGTGTTATTTCGACTTGTCGAATAACGGCCCCTCATCATTTGAGCGAGGTCGAACTCTTCTTTTCATTTGGCGAAGGCGCTTGACCATAAAGGATGTTATTTCGACTTGTCGAAATAACGACCCATCATTGTTCGAGCGAGGTCGAACTCTTCTTTTTCATTTGGCGAAGGCCCTTGGCCTTAAAGGGTGTTATTTCGACTTGTCGAAATAACGGCCCGTCGTCATTCGAGCGAGGTCAAACTTTTCTCTTTCATTTGGCAAAGGCCCTTGGCCTTAAAGGGTGTTATTTTGACTTGTCGAAAAAATGGTCTGTCATCATTCGAGCGAGGTCGAACTCTTTTTTTTCTTTTGGCGAAGGCCCTTGGCCTTAAAGGGTATTATTTCAACTTGTCGAACTAACGGCCCGTTGTCGTTCGAGTGAGGTCAAACTCTTCTTTTTCATTGACGAAGGCCCTAGGCCTTAAAGGGTGTTATTTCGACTTGTCGAAATAATGGCCCGTTGTCGTTCGAGCGAGGTCGAACTCTTCTTTTTCATGTGGCAAAGGCCCTTGGCCTTAAAGGGTGTTATTTCTAATTGTCGAAATAACTTGTCATCGTTCGATTGAGGTCGAACTCTTCTTTTTCATTTGGCAAAGGCCCTTGGCCATAAAGGGTGTTATTTCGACTTGTCGAAATTACGGCCCGTCGTCGTTCGAACGAGGTCAAACTTTCCTTTTTCATTTGGTGAGGGTCCTTGGCCTTAAAGGGTATTATTTTGACTTGTCGAAATAATGGCGTCATCATTCGAGTGAGGTCGAACTCTTCTTTTTCATTTGGACTCTTCTTTTTCATTTGGCGAAGGCCCTTGGCCTTAAAGGGTGTTATTTTGACTTGTCGAAATAACTTGCTATCGTTCGATCGAGGTCGAACCCTTCTTTTTCATTTGGCGAAGGCCCTTGGCCTTAAAGGGCGTTATTTCGACTTGTCGAAATAACGGCCCGTCATCGTTCGAGCGAGGTCGAACTCTTCTTTTTCATTTGGCAAAGCCCTTGGCCTTAAAGGGTGTTATTTTGACTTGTCGAAATAACTTGTCATCGTTCGATCGAGGTTGAACTCTTCTTTTTTATTTGGCGAAGGCCATTGGCCTTAAAGGGTGTTATTTCGACTTGTCGAAATAACTTGTCATCGTTCGATCAAGGTCGAATTCTTCTTTTTCATTTGGCGAAGGCCCTTGGCCTTAAAGGGCGTTATTTCGACTTGTCGAAATAATGGCCCGTTATCGTTCTAGCGAGGTCGAACTCTTCTTTTTCATTTGGCTTGTTATTTTGACTTGTCGAAATAACTTGTTATCGTTTGATCGAGATCGAACTCTTCCTTTTTCATTTGGCGAAGGCCCTTGGCCTTAAAGGGTGTTATTTCGACTTGTCAAAATACTGGCCCGTCGTCGTTCGAGCGAGGTCGAACTCTTCTTTTTCATTTGGAAAAGGCACTTGGCCTTAAAGGGTGTTATTTCGACTTGTCGAAATAACGGCCCGTCATCGTTCGAGCGAGGTCGAAGTCTTTTTTTCATTTGGCGAAGGCCCTTGGCCTTAAAGGGTGTTATTTCGACTTGTCGAAATAACGACCCATCAGTCCCAGTTTCTAGCGAATTGGACATCTTCCGTGGGAGTCCCAGTCTGTTTGATATTGCTTGCGTCGGAAGGTGCAACGTTGGTTCATACGAGATATTGACTTTTCGCTTAGGTTCATGCTGTGTGCGCATTATGGTTTTCCGGCCCGATTCTTGCTGCTCAGCTCCGGGGATGTCATCCGCAGGTGGTGTTTCTTCATCCGTTCGTTCGCGCGGGTTTTATGTTCTCGTTTGAACAAGAAGAGTGAGGTGAGAATGATGTTTTCCTTACCCCCATCCGGTAGGGGAGAACATATCGATAATACTATTTGTCCTGTTTGGTACATCAATGGTTGATTGGGTGAAGCTTCCCGAGCCCGATGATTTTGCTTGGCTCTTCTTCCTCTTCTGTGCTGTTTCTGTATCCCACGTGGGTTGGGTTTTTCCTCTGCATTTCTCTCAGTGAGCGATTATATTTCTTGGTTTCGATATGGGAGGAACTAGGAAATTTTCACTAAGAAATCCTCACAGACGACACCAAATTGTTTGACTCAAAAGATATTAAAACCTTTATGAACAAATCAATAAAAAATGAACGAGTAAATCTTTGTCAGACATAATTAATTCCAGATCGAAAGGTTAACAACATTGACTGCATATGAGATGAAAGAAATATCATAGATCTTATTAGGATTCGACGTTATCTTTCTCATCAATTGATGAGAAAGTAAATTTACAGATTCTTATGAGGTCGCAAACTCTTTTCTTTTTGAATACAAGAACGAAGTTTTCTTATTCTTTCCTTTCAGAAATTGGAGAAGCCCCCTCTTCTTGAGAGCTTTCTACAACTATATATAGTTAGAGCCTCTTCGTTTTCCTCTCGGCTCGATATCTCCTTGCCACTAGAATATCTTGGTCGGGCTTTCAGTCATTACTTTTGCAAACTCGTCGACCGTTAGGAGGCAGGCGTGAACCGGACCGTATTATCTGTCGTTGCCTTGCTACTTAGACGGCATGTCGGTCAGCATAGTCGTGACGGTCAGATTTTGACCAATACAAAGATGTATCTAACATTGTCAAAGGTTCCTATTGAATCAGATATGTTATAATAAATAATATTAAATTAAAACAGTATAGATGTCACAAGGTGACATTATCCTTTAAACAAATTAAAAGAAGAATAATAAGCTACATTGAAACGGATAATAGAAAAAAGAAGGAAGAAAATCCCCAAAAAGAAAAGCCCCAAAAGCTGGGCGATCCTTTGAAAGGGGTGGGCGGCTAGTCAAGGAAAAAGCAAAAGGCAGTGCTGACTCAGATTAAAAAGTCATCCACTTTATTGAGAGAATCAAGAAAGAGAAAGAGAGAAAAAGCGAAGATCTCTAGGCCACATACTACTTGTGGCTCACAAATAACACTCGCTTTTTCTTACTGACGTGGCATAACACCCTCTCTAAAGGGTATTAACCTTTTCTACACGTAATATCTACAATTACATTTCAGTTTATAAAATCATCACATCAGATAAACTTAAGCAAATAGATGAAGTCTTAAATCTTCAAAATATTTGAAAATAAATATCAATGAGGTGCTCTAACAAATTATTTAACATATGAAAATGGAAAAACATTTATAGTCCCTTTGTTCACTTTTAATTATCTACTTTAGACTTTTCATGCTCCTTAAAAAATAACAAATGAAATATATATTTTATAATTTTACTCATAATAATAATGGCATTTCCAAAAGTTGGAAATGAGTAGTTAATGATAAGGGTAAAATAGAAAAAAAAATCGACTTTCTCTTGATTTAGTATAGTTGATAAATAAAAATAAAAATATATTTTAAATATAGTATACAAGTAAAAGTAAACGAATGAAGTATAATAAAAGAGGAAAAATAGACGAGAATAATTGAAATCTTCCATTTTGGTAAACGAAATACCAATCGTCAAAGAGGTATTATCACTTTTAACCCACGCTAAAAATTATTATATATAATAGCTAAAAAAGTATATAACACTTATAAAATTTTATGTATAACACAAAGAATATATATATATAAATTTTATATATATTTTTTGGAATATTATTTTTAAACTTATAAATGTCATCTTTCCTCGAAAACCAAACCAAAAGTCCCATAACTCAAAAGCACGCACAAAGTAAAAGTGTTTTGTGGGTTGTCAGATCTCTTTTTCCCTGTTGAATGAGTAAAGCGCAAACATGTCAATTGAGAAATAATCCAAAATCACATCACTTATCCATTTCTCTCTCTTCTATTGCTACTTATACTAAACTTTTTTAGTAAATCTTTTGGACTTGCTAATGTCTGAAGCAATTGCAAATAAGGACCCAGCCATTAAACTCTTTGGTCGGACGATTCAGTTGCCCGATTTTCCGGCGCCGTCTCCGGCAGATACCGGAGACTATAGTTCCTCAGCTGGAGAAGCGGAGCTAGAGCACAAGGTATATGATTATAAATGCTTCTTCTTCTATATAGTGACTTTATTTATTAAGTATCGTGTTTAAGTCATCCGAAGACTATTGTTGACTTTCCTTTTGGACCATCTTGTTAGGGTTTTGGTTGATTATTTTTGTTAGGTTATGCTGAAATGGAAGGTATTCGTATAGGGTGTACTTTGGTTCTTTTGTTTGGGTAGATAAGTTTACCTCTTTTGGCTATTAGGTCATGCATACTGAATTTTCTAATTTGGTTTCTATTTTTGTCTTGAACATATAAATTTCGCCTATTTTATTTGTCTCCATAAAATGGTTAGCTGTTTTCTAATAAAATAATTACTGAATTTACCATTTTATGCAGGAAGTTAATAGAGTTGTAATTTCGTGTGTTTCCATTCAACAAAACTCAATCAAAATATAGAGGGTTCTTTGTAACTTGTAATTTGACGGTACTTACCCACGCCGGGTGTTTACACCTAACTAAGAATCAACAGATCAAAGTGAAAATGCATGTCACTTAACCATGGTTAACGGTTAAAAAGTGTATATGCAAGACAATGTCTCATGTTCATTGACTTGGTGTTAACACCCGGTGTAGGTAAATGTTTACCATAATTTGACTATTTTTATATGGCCATTGGCTTACCAGTTACCTCAACTCTCCTTCTTTTTCGAGCTTGGGCTAGGCTATGATTTGTACATAGGAAGAGTTTTGTTATGCCTAAACAAGTTTTCCCCCCCTATATTTGGTGAGCTGTGTTTGCATAGTTCAAGCAACAGCTTTGCTTTGTAAGCTGCATGGTTGTTACATGTCCTGTCAAAGTTTCGTACTTCACATGCTCCAACATACTTCAGATATTTATATATGAGCTAGACTTGTTTAGTTTTTAACTTGTCAATTGTCATTGAATATAAAAGCATCAGAGGACACAGGCTTCTGCTGTCTTGTGTTAATTCCTGTAACTGATGATATGATATTATGGAAAAGTTGTTTAATTTCTATGTAATGTGAATGATCAATCTTTTCTTAACAACTATATTTAGTGCTCTAACTATATGATGACCCATCCAAAACATACTCAAGCTGTAAAAAGTGTCCTCCCTCACTAGCATCTAAATGATATATGATTTCTATGACTTCCTTTTGTCTTTAGCCTCAATATTCTCTTAATGACCTCGTCATCCTTCAATGATAGGGAAGCTCAGTAGTCAGTGTAGGTATCGGGATCTAGTGAAATCTTGTTAAACACTTGCCTGACCTTGCCACGTCCTTTAGTTATCCGTTATATGAATAATGCGTAATAAACTAACTTGTTTTACACACATTCTACATACAGGGTCAGTGTGATGATTGTAAGGATGAGAATGAACATTTGATTGCCGAGGTGATGCAGGATCAGAATCCAATTCCAGAGAACAGTGATATTATAGAGGAGTCACCTTCTTATAATGACTGTTCAACAGCCAAAACATCAAAAAGTGAAGAGGAGCAGGCTGAAACAAGTAATTCACAGGAGAAAATCCTGAAAAGACCAGACAAGATACTTCCATGTCCTCGCTGTAATAGCATGGAAACAAAATTTTGTTACTTCAACAATTACAACGTCAGCCAGCCTAGACACTTTTGCAAGAATTGTCAGAGATATTGGACTGCTGGTGGGACTATGAGGAATGTGCCTGTAGGTGCTGGCCGTCGGAAACACAAGCTCCCAGTTTTGCATTACCGTCACATATCCGTCTCTGAGACACTAACAGATCTTTCAAATGGAATCCAGCCATCTCCGCTCAAGCTCAATGGAACTATTCTTGCATTTGATACTGACAAACCCCTGCGCGAGTCAATGGATTCAGTTTTGAACATTGCTGATAAAACTATGCAGAATTGCTCTGGGAATGGGTTCCACAGATATAAAGAGCTTGGAATTCAGGCTGGAGATAATGGAGATGATCGTTCAGATGGATCTTCAGTTACTGCTTTAAGTTCAAAGGATAGTGATAATGGGTCGCCTGACATGCCAAGACAGAACTGTGATAGCTTTTCACCTCATTTACCTTGCTTTACTGGAGCTCCTTGGCCATATCCATGGAGTTCTGTGCACATGAGCAATGCAGTACCTCCACCTGGTTACTATCTTCCTGGCTTTCCTATGCCGTTCGTCCCTGCTTATTGGGGTTGTGCAATACCAGGTTCTTGGAATGTCCCTTGGATGTCCCCACCCACTGCATCCCAAAACCAAATGCCTCCAACTTGTAGTCCTAATTCTCCAACTCTGAGGAAACATCCAAGGGATGAGATTATTCTGAAATCAATGAGCAGTGAAGAAGAGCCACGGAAAGAGAGTAATCCACATGAGAAGTGCTTATGGTTTCCAAAAACATTGCGAATTGGTGATCCAGGGGAAGCTGCAAAGAGTTCGATCTGGTCAACATTGGGAATAAAACATGACGCAGTTGATTCAGTCAGTGGAGGTTCTTTCAAAGCCTTTCTGCCAAAGAGTGATGAAAGGAACCATGTTTCAGAAAACTCTTCTGTATTAAAAGCCAATCCAGCAGCAATGTCCAGGTCATTAAATTTCAATGAGAGCTCGTAAACAGGTGTCTTTGGAATCTTTGTAAAGGTTAAATGGTGGTGACAATGCAGGAAGTCTTCAGCTGTGCTATCTCCAGATTTATCTGCCACTGGCACTACTTACCCTTTTTTCGCCCCCTCATGCAGGACCAGTTATTTACACAGTTTAGTAGGAGAAAGTTTAGGGGTAGATTCCTCAACTTCTTTTTAAAAAATTAGAGTAGATCAATCTAGCTGCTAGTTCCTGCCTTTTTGTTTGAGTGAGGTCGGTGCTTTTTGTTTCGTAGATGGTTTTCTTGGAGTTTAGCTTTCTTAGTTGATGTGCATATCTGTATTTGAGAAAGTGAGAAACATACTAGAGTATTTGTATAAAGAACCACCCATGTGGTAAAATAAGTTGGAGGTAAAATGAAGAGTTTCTTATTTACCTTGTTGTTTTGTTTCAAGTGCTATTTTAATTTACCCTCATGGATGGAGCTCCACTATAAATAACCTGACCTTTCCTTTCTTCATCTATTTATTAACCCTCTTTTCCCCTGTTTTTGGGGACAACATCTAAAATATTTGTCGATGAAATGTAATAGATGTCGCAGACCTCGTTTATGGGACTATGCTGGGTATGTTGTTTTTGTAAATGGAATAGATGTGAATTGAACTATCCTGCAGTGGTTGTTTATGTTTTTCCTCTCTAGAGACTTAATGGGGTTATTCTCCAACTCCTAGCAGTTGTATATACGACTACAGATTGCCTGCGCTGAAAAACGCAAAGTAATGGCCAATGTTTGAGAGATATTAGTTATCTGGTGAAAAACTAGGCAACATTCCTTTTTAGTGCCAGTGGCCAAGGGCGAAGTATAGCTTGTCATAGAGTTGCATACTTTGTTCCCATTTGATTACCTTTCTTAACTTGTCACCTCTTCTCTATCTCTGTCATTAGCATGTGAGCATATACAGCTGTGGGGCGTAAAACCATAACGCAATTAAGATCATGTTAGATTTTGTTTTGTTATCTAACTGATTGTGCTCAGTAATCACAATCAGATTACACTCATTTTGAACCAATTAACTCTATACACATTCTTTGCTGAACTGCTACTAAAAATTGTTGGCAGAAGGAATGCAGGTTGTTGTTATCTGATGATCAACTTGCTGTAGGGTGAAGATGGAGGTTTGGAAATGTTTAATTCAATAAACTCTTCCAACCCTTATTGTTGATACCGCTAAAAATAGTTTAATATACTTTTATGGTGTCTGAGAGATTCATTGCTCGTATTGGTGCAGTAATACAGCGTGCAGTCCCTCCACCCTTAATCAAAGAGCTTGAAAATCCCACTTGTGAGATTACATTGGGTCTGTTGTTGTGTTGTTGCAATGCATAAAACAAAAGAAGTACAGCAAGCCAGGCGCAGATACATAATGCTTTTTCTACTTATTCAGCTGTTTCTCAAGGGTGAATTGGATGAACAATGCAGTGTCTATATCTTGTTATACTTTCCTTGACTAATATTAACCACAGATTTTAAACGGTGATTTTTTTTTTGAGAGAATCCTCGACAACTATTTATGTGATCAGTCTTGTTGCTACCAAGGATTTAATTTTTCTGTAGCCTGAGGTTGCCTGGAAAGCCCAAGTTGGCTATATTTGCAAGTTATTTACTTCAAGCCTTCAAATGCTTTGTTAAGGTTTTATAATTATATGGAGCGTCGAAGTATGATAAAGTTATTGGGATTGAGAATCAAAAGTCAACTTCCATTAATATTAGCTTAATTTTGGCATTACTTTTAAGTAAGTAATTCTTCAAGTACTGAAACCTTCGGCCTCTATCATCTAAAAAGGACAAAAAGAGTTTAAGCAAGCATTTATTAAAGGAGTTAAATTTATACTACAAGAACTATCTCACTTTATTTATCTAATATCGAAAAAAGCAAAAGAAGAGTAGTTGAAGCAAGCATTTAATAGAGGAGTTAAACTAGTGTGTAAGTAAATACTTCGTCAGTTCACTTTTAGCTGTCCACTTTTGATTTTACATTTTTTTAAAAAAATTAAATATATATTTTAGAATTTTACCCATAATAATAATAACATTTCCAAAAGTCTTGAAAAACAATTTGGGGGATTGGTAGTTCATAATAAAGGTAAAATAAAAAGAAGCCAATTATTTTTTTATTAATTTAATATAATAAACAAGCAAAAGTGAACTAGAAAGTAAATTAAAAAAGAAGAAGAGGAAGAATTGGTGTGGCAAAAGAAGAAAGCTGCGTCTCTGCCTTACGGCCCAGATAAAGTACATTTGTTTGTTGAAGCTGAAGTTTAAGAGTGGAGATGTCCCCCTCCAAGACAACAAAGAGCAATTGAAAAGATGGAGAAAAGATTTAAATGGTGACACGTGATGCTTCCAATGTTCTCATAATTAAAAGGCATGCTTAATTATTTTGGTTAATGAAAGGTAAAGGTGGTTAATTAAGAGTCAAGACCTCATTTCGATTTGCGAACATTCATGTGCATGCACACAAGTGATCTGACAAGCTTCTTTCACCTTCTCCAATTCAATATATTGTATTTTTTGTTGCATTACATGTGAATAACTACTAAGATTAGCGTCTAATATGACCGTTTTCCTCTTAAATGGGCACAATGCAAATCTGAATTCGAGTAAATAAGCAGATACCATATGATAAGGTTTGAATGGGTTTAAACTCCGCAATAAAGAAAACTCCCTCCGTTCCAATTTATGTGAACATGTTTGACTGGGCACGGAGTTGAAGAAAAAATAAAGACTTTTAGAATTTTTGATCCTAAACAAGTCAAAAAGCGGCCCAGAGTATTTGTGTGGTTGTAAAAGCTTCTGATTAAGGGTAGATGTTAAATAATGTGAGGGTAGATTGGTCCTTTTAGTTAAAAGTTGTTATTAACTAATTAATAGTGGTTAGGAAGTCAGCTTGTAAGTTATAACTACATACTTAACTAAATTATTTAAATATATGTATTACACTCATTATTGAATACACTGAAATAAACAACTCTTACGGACTATATCTCTCTCTATGTTTCAGTCCATCTTCTTCGATTTCATCTTCTTCACTTAGTCATTGTATTGCATGAATAACATCATGGTATCAGAGCCATAGAAGCTCAATCTTTAGCTTCAATTCGTCTTTATATCCAGAATTCTACTTCTGTTCTTGATCTTTTCTGTTCGTTTGTAAAAAAAATTGGGCGTTCAAAATTCTTGAGCATTTGAGTCACCAAGAAAAACAAAAAATGGTGATTCTGAATAAACGAGTAGGTGAAACAAATGAGAATCAAGTGAATGGTGAAATTCAAGAAAACCAAGCAACTGGAATTGATTACAATCATCCACTGTTTCTATCCCCTGCTGATGTAAGTGGCATTCAAATAATCTCATTTCAATTAACTAGAATTGAGAATTATTCTATCTGGTTTAGGTCCATGCGTGTAGCTTTGCTAGGGAGTGTGACGACCCGACCCGTCGTATCAGGTATTACCGCCCCGTTTTCCCCTTATTGTATTGCTTTATGTTTCATCATCGGTATTGGGTGCGTTAGAATTTAATTGGAGTAATTTTGATAAGAAATGAGACACTTAGTCTCTTTTAAGAAGGCTTAAGTTGGAAAAGTCAACCGGATGTTGACTTGTGAGTTAGAGGGCTTGGAATTGAATTCCGATGATTCGGTTAGCTCCGGGTGATAATTTAAGGCTTAGGAGCGCAATCAGAAGTAATTTTGGAGATCCGGTGAAGAAGTTAGCCTATTTTGGCGAAGTTGGAATTTTGGCGGATTCCGGTTGATCGGTGATATTTTGATCCGGGAGTCGGAATGGAATTCCGATAGTTGCAGTAGCTTCGTTAGGTGATTTTGGATTTGTCCGTAAAATTTCAGGTCATTCGGACGTCGTTTGGTTGGGTTTCAGAACGAATGTGAGTTTTGGAAGAATTTGATAGACTTAGGTTTGAATCTATGGTGAATTAATGGTTTTAGCATTGTTAGATGTGTTTTGATGATTGGAACAAGTTTGAATGAGGTTTTAGGATGCGTTGGTGCTTTTGGTTGAGGTCCCCGGGG
>MU731094.1:2709-35267 GCA_026770625.1 Nicotiana glauca
ATACAAAACAAAACAAACAATAATCTATAAAATACTAACGAATGAACTACTTTAATACACAATCAGGAAAAACAAAACTGAATTGAACTTTAGACTTCAGATCTTCCATGTATTTAAGCTCATATCTTCAGGTTACAATTACTGGAATTATAGAGGTGTACCTGAGTAGAGGAAATATGAGAAGAAAAAGAGTCAGTTACTTTGAACATCAACAGCAACAGGAAAATTATCCAATCACAGCTTCACAACGCCCAGAATTAAACCACAGCAACGAGATTTACACCAGAAAACAGACTCGACTAGTCAAATTGCAACTTCACAGAGTTTTAATTACTGAAATCAGAGAAAATCAGTGAACAACTTTCAAATCTAATGAAACAGTAACTTTTGGATTTCTCTACTAGATTCCAATGTTTTTTGAGTTTTTGAGATTAGGAATTTCGAAATTTGGATCTAAGAAGGAAGATTGCTTGGAGGAAAAATTTTCAGATCTTTCAAAAAAAACTCCCTCTAACAAGTAAAATGTATGCCTATTTATAGATGTAAAGTTGGAGGGAAATTTAAATTTTAGTATTTACCCATTAGTCCCTCTTTTATTTCACTTCTACCCTTTACTTTAAACTTGTAATACAAGTGACTATGCTTATTTATCAAAAATTATACCAATATCCCAATCTAGAACATTCCAATCTAGTGTAATTCCTTATCTACCCTCACTTCACTTCAAAATCTACCCAATTACCCTTTTTCTATACCCATATTGCCCCTAGAGTTATGTTATAACTACCATTAGACCTTTTCCTTTACCCAAAATACCCCTCCTTTCTTTTATCAATTACTGCTAACCCTTACCCTTTTAACTGCCGGATTTAACTATCCAATTCTATAAACCTAATTATTAAAATTAATCAGAAATCATACAAAACTAATTAACTACTAATTGCAGCTAGAACCAGTCCTTAGTTATCAATCAAATATTAACAAACAAGAGTAATAAAAATCTAATTAACTCTGATTTATCCTTGAATTGTTATCAAATTTATTTATCTAACAAATATTCTTTCATGTCTGAATTATATTTACCCT
Source organism: Nicotiana glauca (assembly GCA_026770625.1). Lineage (NCBI taxonomy): Eukaryota > Viridiplantae > Streptophyta > Magnoliopsida > Solanales > Solanaceae > Nicotiana > Nicotiana glauca. Next base: position 3,796 of record MU731094.1, read on the forward strand.
AATTATTAAAACCTAATAGTTAACAGAAATTTAACAATATTATTATTTTTGTTAAAACAGAAATTAAACAAACCTAATAAAAATACTGACAGAAATCAAGAAAACAGACATGCAAAAATAAAAGAACTTAAAAACAGAAGAGGATTTGAAGAACCTAGCTTTTTTTCTGGCCACTTGACCATCTATCTGGGCATCAAGATTCTTGGGGAAAGCATAGGGGAACTTTGAGGCACCATTTTTGTGAAATTTTGACTTGCCGGAACTTTCAGACCTATATTTGAGGCGCTCTAGTTGGATTTGAAGTTCAAGACACTAAGGGTTGTGTAGGGGAAGGAACGAAGGTGATGTGGTGTTAATTTGGGTTGGGTTGGATGAAGTGTCGTTCTTCAGAGTTAGGGTTCCGGCGAGACAAAATTGAATATTTGAGCAGATTGAGTAATATTCGAAGGCAGACGAGTAGAGGGGTGGAAAGAGGAGTTTGAGGTGGTCCTATGGTATAATTCTGGTGGCGATTGGTATAGATTGCGTTTCCCGTCGGCGAAGAACTCCGGCGGGGTTAGGGTTAATCTGGATGAGACGACTCATTTAATTGTTGATTTAATTAAATCCTCCGACCCTCATATATTTATTCCTGATCAGTTGTGGATCGTTGGATAAATAATGATGAAGGTCTGAGATCTAAAGATGCCCAGGCGACGTCGTTTGGATAGTAGGGTCATTGGACCGGGTTGAGACGAGAAAAATGGGCTGGATTGGGGCGTATTTGGCTTGGGCCTGAGTATTTTTGTTTGGGGTTTGGCATTTGGCCCAATTATTTAACAGCCTCTTCTCTTATCTTTATTTACTTTTCTTGTTTTTTACTCATTTTATATTTTATTTCCATTTTTTTTGTATTTATTTTATTTATTTGTATTTTTTATTTTTCAGCTTATATATTTTATATCAAATTTATTTTCTGATTTTATAAAATTGAAAAATTAAACTAATTAGACCCTAAAACCATTTAATCACTAATTTGTAGCAATTTCCAATTAAAACAAAAAAAAATGCTATTTTTTATTTTTCCTTAAATTGTTCCAAAATGAATTAATACTAAAATTGTGAAATTAAAGATCATAATGCACATGCATATTTTTTTGTATTTTTAATGTGAATTATTATGCAACTAATTAACACAGAAAATGCAACAAATATCAACAAAAATTGTAAAAATCAAGAAAATCATTTTGTTTGGATTTTTAGGAATAATTTGTTTAGGGCAAAAATCACGTGCTCACAACAAGTCCTTGTCCAACTGGACAGTGCTGAAATCTAACACGTGGGTTGGATCGTCGTGATACCTTCGAAGCATGGATACATGAAAAATTAGATGTACGGCTGATAAGCTAGGCGGCAATGCGAGTCTATAAGACACCTCTCCCACTCGATCAAGAATCTCAAACGGACCAATGTACCTAGGGCTAAGCTTGCCCTTCTTCCCAAATCTCATCACGCCCTCTACTCGGAGCAATACCCACTCGCCAACCATAAATGCTACATCTCGAACCTTGCGATCTGCATAACTCTTTTGCCTAGAGTGAGATGAACGAAGCCTATCCCGAGTGATCTTGACCTTGTCCAAGGCCTCCTGAACCAAATCCGTACCTAACAACCGAGCCTCCCCCCTCTCAAACCATCCAACCGGGGATCGATATCGTCTACCATATAAAGCCTCATAAGAAGCCATATGGATGCTCGACTGGTAGCTGTTGTTGTAGGAAAACTCTACTAATGGAAAGAACTAATCCCAAGACCCTCCAAACTCAATCACACACGCATGGAGCATATACTCAAGAATCTGAATAGTGCGCTCGGAATGTCCGTCCGTCTGGGGGTGAAAAGTTGTGCTCAACTCCACCCGAGTACCTAACTCCTGCTGCACAACTCTCTAGAACCGCGATGTAAATTGAGTACCTCTGTCTAAAATAATAGAAACTGGAATACCATACAGACGGACAATCTCCCGGATATAAATCTCCGCTAACCACTCTGATGAATAAGTGGTACACACAGGAATAAAATGAGCAGGCTTGGTCAGCCGATCCACAATGACCCAAATGGCATCAAACTTCTTCAAGGTACATGAGAGTGCAGATACAAAGTCCATGGTGATGCGCTCCCACTTCCACTCCGGAATCTCTATCTGCTGAAGAAACCCACCCAGTCTCTGGTGCTCATACTTCACCTGCTAGCAGTTGAGGCATCTAGACACATACCCAACTATATCTTTCTTCATCCGCCTCCACCAATAGTGCTGCCTCAAGTCCCGATACATCTTTGCGGCATCCGAATGGATGGAGTACCGCGAACTATGGGCCTCTACTAAAATCAACTATCAAAGCTCATCAACATTGGGCACACAAATCTGACCCTACATCCTCAATACCCCATCATCTTCGATGGTCACATCTCTGGCATCACCGCGCTGGACCTTGTCCTTAAGGACAAGCAAATGAGGGTCATCATATTGCCACTCCCTGATACGATCAAATAGGGAAGACCGAGAAACCACACAGGCTAGAACCCGATGAAAGATCCAATCTAATAAACTGGCTAGCTAAGGCCTGAACATCCATCGCCATAGGCCTCTCTAAAGCTGGTAAATAGGCTAAGCTACCCAAACTCTCCACCCGGCGATTTAAGGCATCCGCCACCACATTGGCCTTACCCGGATGATAGAGAATAGTAATATCATAATCCTTCAGCAACTCTAACCATCTCCTCTGACGCATATTTAGATCCTTTTGCTTGAACAAGTGTTGCAAACTCCGATGGTCAGTATAGATCTCACAAGGCACACCATACAAATAATGACGCCAGATCTTCAAGGCATGAACAATAACAGCTAACTCAAGGTCGTGGACAAGGTAGTTCTTCTCATGTATCTTCAACTGTCTAGACACGTAGGCAATCACCCTACCATCCAGCATCAACACCGCTCCAAGGCCAACTCTCAAGGCATCACAATAGACAGCATAAGACCCCAAACCGGTAGGCAACATCAAAATTGGGGCCGTAGTCAAAGCTGTCATGAGCTTCTGAAAGCTCGCCTCACACTTCTTTGTCCACTGAAATAGGGCACCCTTCTAGGTCAATCTAGTCATAGGGGCCGTAATCGATGAAAATCCCTCCACAAATCGACGGTAGTAGCTTGCCAAGACAAGAAAACTGCAAATCTCTGTAGCTGAGGAGGGTCTAGGCCAACTCTGCACTGCCTCTACCTTCTTTGGATCCACCCAAATGCCCTCACTCGATACCACGTGGCATAAGAATGCCACAGAACTCAACCAAAACTCGCATTTTGAGAACTTTGCATATAACTTCTTCTCTCTCAGGGTCTGAAGCACGATCCTCAACTGGTGCTCATGATCTTCCCGACTCCAGAAATACACCAGAATATCATCAATAAAAACAATAACAAATGAGTCGAGATATGGTCCGAACACACTGTGAATCAAATGCATAAAAGATGCTGGGTCATTGGTCAGCCCAAATGACATAACAAGTAACTCGTAATGACTATACCGAGTCCTGAAGGTAGTCTTCGGGATATCTGGCTTCCGAATCTTCAACTGATGGTAACTTGAGTGCAAGTCAATCTTAGAAAATACATATGCGCCCTGAAGCTGGTCAAACAGATCCTCAATACGAGGCAAAGGATAACGGTTCTTCACTGTAGCCTTGTTCAGCTGGCGATAATCAATACACATACGCATAGAACCATCCTTTTTCTTCACAAATAAGACAGGAGCACCCCAAGGTGAAATAATGGCCCGAATAAAGCCTTTATCAAGCAATTCGTGTAATTGATCCTTCAACTCCTTCAACTCAGGAGGGGCCATACGGTACAGAGAGATGGAAATGGGCTGCATGCCCGGCAAGAGATCAATGCCAAAATCAATGTCTCTATTAGGTAGCATGCCCAGGAGATCAGCTGGAAACATATCGGGATAATCCTATACCACTGGAACTGAATCAACGGAAGGGGTATCAGCACTGACATCTCTCACATAAGCTAAATACATGGCACACCCCTTCTCAACCCTACGTTGAGTTTTAAGAAAAGAGATAACTCTACTGGGAGTGTGATCTAGGTACCACTCCACTCGACACGCGGAATACCTGGCATAGCTAGCGTCACGGTCTTGGCGTGACAATCAAGAGTAGCAAAATGAGGAGACAACTAGTCCATGCCTAAAATAATGTCAAAATCAACCATACCGAGTAACAATAAATCTGCTCTGGTCTCAAAACCACGAATAGTAACCAAACATGACAGATAAACACAGACCACAATAAGAGAATCCCCCACTAGAGTAGAAACATAAACGAGGGCACTCAAAGAATCCCGAGGCACACCCAGATGTGGAGCAACGTAAGAAGACATATAAGAATAAGCAGAGCCCGGATCGAATAGAACTGATGCCTCTCTGTGACAAACCAATATAATACCTATAATGACGGAGTCGGAGGCAACACCCTCGGTACGAGCAGGAATAGCATAATATCTGGCCCGGCCTCTATCTCCCCGACCCCCGCCCCTAGTTGGCTGGGCAAGTGGGGTAGCAGCTGGAGCTGTGATCATGGCTTGAGAACTCTGCTGAGCACGCTGTGGCTGAGAAGTCTGTGAATATGCACCCCTACCAAGTCTGGGGCAGTCCCTAACCATGTGGCGTGTATCACCACACTTGAAACAAGCTCTGGGAGGACACGGTGGCTATGAATGACTAGGGCCAGGTCTGCTGGACTGACCTCTGGAAGCACCCCGCGTAGGAGGCGCGCTAGAAACAGGAGGTGCATAGTAAGGCTCCTAAGGTATAGGTAGAGTTGGAGCACTGCTGGCTGCTGGAACAGCTGAATGAATGGGGAAACCCATAAAACCCCTACCATGTCAACCTGCTGTTGGGGTACGGGCACCAGAGTAGTGGCCCGACTCTCGAGACCTATTTGCCTCTCTCTCCACTCGCTCCCTGGCGAGCATACCCTCGATCCTCCTAGCAATGCTCACTACCTGCTGATAAGGAATGTCCATCTCCAACTCTCGAGCCATGCTAGATCTGATGGGTGGGATAAGACCCTCAATGAACCGGCGAACTCTCTCGTAGACTGTAGTAACCAAAGCCGGTACATGCCTGGCCAATTTGTTATAATGGATAGCATACTCCAAAACGATCATAGCACCCTAGCGCAAATGCTCAAACTCTGCGCGCCATGTGTTCCTGAGACTCTGGGGGATAAACTCTCTCATAAATATATTCGAGAACTGGGTCCAAGTCAGTGAAGCAACCTCGACTGGACTGTCTATCTCATAAGTATGCCACTAATCATAGGCAGCTCCCCGAAGCTTAAAAGCAGTGAAAGAAACCACGCTGGACTGCACTATGCCTATAGTGCAAAGAATACGGTGACACTCCTCTAGAAATCCCAAGGTGTCGTCTAATGCTAATCCAATGAATACTGGGGATCGTACTTCTTGAACCTCTCAAGTCTCTACTGCTCGCCCTCTGAAGTAGCTGACCCATCATCGGGCTGAACTGGCACTGCAAGCGGTGCGGGAGGCGGGAGGCGGGAGTCTGTGCTCCTCCCCCGGCCTGGGATATGGCTGCAGTAAGGGGAAGCAACCCTGCTTGAACGAAGGTGGTGTACATACTTATGAACTGAGCCAAAGTCTCCTGGAGAGCTGGAGTAGTAGTGGCAGTAGTAGGCGTGCAGGTGCTTGGGCTTCGGCTGGATCTGCTGGTGGTGCCTCATTGGCAGCTCGCGCAGGTGCTCTGGCTACACCACGTGCGCGTCCTCGACCTCTACCCCAGCCCCAACCTCGACCTCTGACGGCTGTAGTAGGGGGCGCGGGTGCCTAATTATCTCGGGTAGCACGTGTCCATACCATCTGTGAGAGAATAGAATACATAAGTTTAGAGTTGATGTCGAAAATACCACACGAAAAGGAAATCAAATGAAATGAAGATTTTTCCTAAACAGTTACATAGCCCCTCGTAGATAAGTACAGACATCTCCATACCGATCAGCGAGACTCTAATAAACCAGCCTGGGTTCCATGACTCCTATGAGCCTAGGGCTCTGATAGCAACTTATCACGACCCCAGTTCGCCCTCCGTGAATATGTCGTGATGGCACCTAGTCCCTACGACTAGGTAAGCCTAACAATGCGAAAATAATATAACTTGTGGAAAACAATTAATTAAACTAAGCAAAAATAGAAGGAAAACTGTATGTAAGTGCCACTTGGTATATACAACTCAAAGGCGGAAGTCTACAATATTATCCCAAAACCCGAAAACTCATGGGAAACATAGGCTAATAGAAATGTAATACACTACTCTAACTACAGAATGTCTAAACAACTGTAAGAAAAGGATAGACTATCTACTAAAGCTGGAATAAGATAGAGACTCCTAGTCTACGGACGCGGTAGATATACCTCGAAGTCTCCGCTAGATCTCTCCGCCTCAAGGATAGTGCCCCTGAGAGGAGGTACCTAAATCTGCATATGAAAAACATGCGCAGAAAGGGCATGAGTACACCATAGCGGTACTTAGTAAGTGCCAAGCCTAACCTCGATTGGGTAGTGACGAGGAAGGTCAGGACCCTACCAAGGTAAAATATAATATTAAACCTTGTAACAGCATAAAAATAAATAGGAATAACTAATAAAATTATGAAGTAATACAAGTTATACGAAGCAACAATAACACGTAGAAAAAAAGGTAAATACATTGTAACGGCTCGACCGGTCATTTTGAGCCCTAGCACATCGTTCAACAGTATGAGGCTATGAGTAGCTTCATTTCAGGTATTACTACTTATACGCATGGTCAGAATCGACTTTCGTGAATTTCGGAGTTGATTTAGAAAGAGAATTCTTATTTTGGAGGCTTAAAGTTGAAAGAATTAACTAGGATGAGATTTTTGAGTAAACGACCTCGGAATTAGGATCTGAAGGTTCCAGCATGTTTTTATGATGGTTTTGGACTTGGGCGTATGCCCGGTTCAGGTTTTGGATAACCCGGGGGTGTTTTGGCGCCTATTGAGGAAGTTAGCATTTTAGAAGAAATTTCATAAGTTTGGCTTGTAGTGAATTTCAATGTTATCAATGTCTGTTTGAGATTCCAAGACTGCAAATAGCTCCGTATGGTGATTCTGGAGTTGGGGGCGTGATCGGAAGTGAATTCGGAGGTCCGTAGGTCATTTTGAAGTCATTTGGCTAAAGATAGAAAATTGAAGGTTTTGAGAAGTTTGACCGGAAGTGGACTTTTTGCTATCAGGGTCGGAATCTGATTCTGAAAGTTGGAATAGGTCCATAATGTCGAATATGATTTGTGCGCAAAATTTGAGGTCAATCGGATGTGATTTGATAGGTTTAAACATCGGAAATAGAAGTTTGAAGTTCTAAAGTTCATAAAGCTTAAATTGGGGTGTAATTCGTGATTTCGTATTGTTTGATGTGATTTGAGGCCTCGAGAAAGTCCGTAATGTATTTTGGGACTGGTTGGTATGATTGGTTGGGGTCCCGGGGGCCTCAGGTGGATTCCGGGTGGCTAATGGATCAAAATTTAGAATTTTTGGACAACTGAAGGGTCTGGTTGCTGGTATTTTCTCTTCTGCGGTGGGTTGACCGCAGAAGCGGAAAAAGGAACCGCAAAAGAGGATTTTTGGTCAAGGCTCGAGGACTGCATATGCGGTCAAGATTCCGCAGAAATGGGACCGCATTTGCGGAAGGATAGTCGCAGAAGCGAAAGAGGGCAACTTGGAGGTCAGAGTTCCGCAAAAGCGGGACCGCATCTGCGGGAGGCTTGTCGCAGAAGTAAAAAAGGGCGGCCTAGGGAGGACCGCAACAGCGGTAATTTAACCGCACATGTGGAACCGTAGAAGCGGTCAAGGGACCGCAGGTGCGGAAATAGCTTGAGGCAGAATTGTTTTAAATGCACGATTTGGCCATTCTTCTCCCATTTTTCTCTTGGCATGGGCGATTTTGGGGAGATTCAAGAGGGAATTTTTGTCATCAACGATAAGGTAAGACATACCCACCTACTTTGAGTTAAATACTTCAATTATGTATGGATTTGAGCATGAAATTGGTAGAAATTTGGGGGTTTTGGTAGAGAGACCTAGAATTTATTTTCTTGGAATTTAACTGCGATTTTGGGTATGGAATTTAGAGAAAATCATATATTTGAGTTCGTGAGGCAATGGGTAAACTTATTCTTCGAAAAATTTTGGATTCCGGGCACGTGGGCCCGAGGGCATTTTTGTCAACTTTTCGATCGGGGTTAGGAATTGCTATGAATTGGATTATAATGAGTACCTTAGCATATATTAATGGATTTACATAATTATTGGCTAGTTTTGGAGTGTTGTGCATTGATTCAAGTCTTCAGAAGGGCATGGAATGCCGGTTATGGATCTTCGGAGCGAGGTGAGTCTCCTTTCTAACCTTGTAAGAGAGAATTGTCCTCATAGGTGAAATAATTGATTATGTTCTCCTATTTGTGGGGGCTACGTACGCACGAGGTGATGAGAGTCCATGCGTAGCTACTATTATGCTATTGTCCGGGTAGTTAGGACCCAAAAAGCATGATATACTTGGATTAATTGTAAGCTTTTTGACATCTTGAATTGCTTAGATCGCATTGAATTAGTAAATTAATTTCAAAAAGGATTAAACTTCAATTTCTTAAATTGTTAAAAGAGGACTGGCTTTTAATTGGACAAATGTTCCCTGATAAATCTTTAATTAGCTATTTGAGCATGTATTTTTATGTGAACCTGCATCGCATGATTGATTCGCGAGCAGGGTCATTGTTTATTTTATGTTGATCGCGTCGCATGGATAGTTCGCGAGCGAGGTAATAGATGCATCTATGGTTCGAGTCGTTCGACCCTCGGCAGTGCACAGTTTACATTTCTGTTGGAGCGGGCCGTCGACCTCGGCATGATTTGTGCATGATATATATTGTTGCCTGAGAATTTTAAATGTTGATATTGCCTTTCATGGCTCGATGTAAATTGATAAGATAATGAAAAGTAAACCTTGAAAATCCTTTATTATTTGTTAAAGGTGTTTACCTGTTTTCCGGCTTCGTGAGTTAGAACTACTATATAAATCCATGATTTCCTCACATTTTTAGTATATTATTATTTGACCTCTAGCAAGTGTTGAAGTCGACCTCTCGTCTCTACTTCTTCGAGATTAGACATGATACTCATTGAGTACACGTTGTTTATGTACTCATACTACACTTTTGTGCATTTTTATTGCACAGGTATATGTAACTCTAGCGGCCTACTGGGCATAGTAGCACGGATGATTATGGGACTAGGTGAGCTGTATTATTCGAGACGGCCGCAGCTAGTACAGTCCCTTCCAGTATACTGTATTTACTTCCTGTCAACTGTATTCTGGACGAATGTTGTATGTTATTTCCTTATCAGTAGATGCTCATGCACTTGTGACACCGAGTTCTGGGAGGTTTTTTGGATTATTAAATCTTAAGTTTGTTAAAGATTTTGCGGTTGTTACCGTAAACTTTATTATTCGTTATTTAATGTGTAAAGAAAAAATGATTTTGACAATGCAAAAAATGAGAATTTGATTGAGTATTTTGGTTGGCTTGCCTGATAGTGGTGTCCGGTGTCACCACGACCCTTAGTGGGTTTTGGGTCGTCACACATAGAGTGAAAAAGCTCAATATCAGTACCAATAACGAGGATCTCCCAGGATACCGTCCTGTAGTCCATTTCATCAACTATCCGAGGAGCTCCCGGGATACCGTCCCGTAGTCCATCATATGAGAATATCCGAAGGATCTCCCGGGATACCGTCCCGTAGTCCAACTATCAGGGAGGGGGGAAGGGAGGGATCTACCGGTAATCTAACCTATAGTCCCAAAGTAAAAGTGCAGGGGGATCTACTAGGAATCTAATCCGTAGTCCCAAAGTAAACAAACAAGGGGGAGCTACCGGAATCCCACATCCGTAGTCCCAATGTAAATGCGCAACCACAACCAGAAGATATTTAGAAATGAAGTACGAAAATACAAACAACGGGTAATACTAGCCTAACATGCTCCACGTAGTACAGTTAAGGCAACTTAAGCAAATAGGCAATTTAAATAAACCAACATACTTTTCTAATCTAACACAGGTTATAATTGCAAGTAGAATAAGGCAAATTCGAAAGAAAACTCAGTCTCAATATCTTAAGTAAAAATCGGGTTATTCAACAATTAGCTCAAGTACGCGCTCTTCACCTCACATACAAGGCATTCAATTACCAAATATCATATCCTAAGGGAAAAAGGTCACCCACACAAGGTTAGACAAGCCACTTACCTCAACCGACTCCAAAAATCAACTTGAAATCACTCTTTTGCCACAAGTATCCGACTTCAAATGGCTCAAATATATTCATTTCAATTACATCTTGTAAATAACATCTCAAGTAACTAATTCTACTATTTAATTTATAGCTAAGACGCAAATTTAGGTAAAATGACCAAAATGCTCCTCAGACCAACATGGTCAAAACTCGAGGTTCGAACCAAAATCCGGTTACTCATTCCCTCACGAACCCAAATATATAATTTATTTTGAAATCGGACCTCAAGTTGAGGTCCAAATCTCCAATTTTAGAAAAACCTAGGTTCTACCCCAAACCCCCAATTTCACCCATGAAATCCATTGATTTTAAGTGGAAAGCAAGTTAAGTGATGCAAATAATTGAAAGAATTAAGTAAGAATCGACTTACAAATGATTTGGAATAAGTTTTGTCCTTGAAAAATCGCCTATGGGGTTTGAGTCTTGAAAGAATGGTGAAAAATGGTAGAAAATCGACTAAGTATGAAATTGCTGTCATCACTTTATGCTGGAATTTTTTCGAATTTTTTATTCTGATTTTATCTTTACAAGAAAAAATGGCTAAATTTCGATTACTTTTGAAATTGTGGCTATTTTTTAATTACCTGTTGTAAATCAAGCTATTTCTGATTTTTTTTCTTTAAAATAAGTTATTTTGAAAAAATAGAATTATGTATAGCTTAGTGATTATAATTTCACTTAACTATTTAGGGCATCTCCAACCTTGCATCATTTTTTTTACACGAAATGATGTAAATACCAAAATGGTGCAAATTAACTCCAACGCATTACATTATTTTTTACACCAAAAAAGAATATCCCTTTTATATTCTTTTTTTTGTTATATATTATGTTATTATTTTTATTTAAATTTATTTTGTTATTTCATCAAACAAATCTTTTATTTACATATTCATCCCATATATTTCATATTCCTTTTTTATATAATTATTTAATATAAAATAATTTTATATCATACATTTTTAAAAAATATAAATTGTAAGCATATTTTATACATTATACATATTAATGGATAATTCAAATAAAAGTGAAATCTTGATTAGATATAATTAAATAAATTTTATGTTATGATAAAATTTAATTGAATTTCTACATAATATTGAGCTTCCAGGATTAGTATTTTGCTCTCATAAATGCTCTATCAATGCATTAAGAAGTGCAAATAGAGTATCTTTGTCCTTAATTTTATTTGTGTCGAGCTAAAAATTATTCAAATCGGAAATTTTTATCTACTACTATTCCTATTGTTGGAGTTGCCCTTCTCAAGCATCTTGAATTGGTGCATTAAAATCACGCTCATACTCGATTATCATGTTGTGCAGTATAATACATGTAGTTAATATATCATGTAGCACTTCTTTTCTCCAAAAGCATGACGGTCCTGCAATAATTGCAAAACTCTAAATGCACGTTCAACATCTTTTCGACATTATTCTTGTTTCATCGCGATATGTTTCTTCTTTTGAGAACGTGGCTCACGAATTGCAAAATAGCAGATCATTTTGGATATATACCGTCCCACATCATATTCGTTTTCTTGAATAACATAATGGGAAGATGAGCAATACTTTTAGCAAGATTGAAAAATAAATGTGATGAATCTAAATATTAATGTCATTACTAATGTCGTACATACCAAAATATGCATGCCATTACCAAAGGTCATAATCAGCTATAGCTTCGAGGGACTTTTACCTAACTATATTATATTAGAAACTTATTTATCAATATTCTCTATGTTTTGTAGTTTTTAATAAGTATCTAGGTTTTTCTTGCAAATTGTGTAGATTTCTCCTTAAAAGGCTCTCATCTCATTATGCCTTCAATTAAGGGATTCAATTATATCATTTCCCGTTTTTCCTTTCCTCTCCTATCTTTTTTTTTACATCAAAATCTCTTAATCTACATCCAGAATCTCCATCTTCTCTCTTCCCACCATTGGCGATAGCTTTATATTATTAAATCATCAACTGCATCGTTCTTTTGTTGGAAGACCGAACAATACTGAAAATGAAAAAAATATTCAGGGATTGTATGATAACTGTATCATAATTGCATTTGAATTGTATCAGATATATCAGTGCGTAAGACATAATTGTATCATACCTGTATCACAATTGTATCTAACTTGTAGATGGTACATTAATATCCAAAATAATACCTGATACAATACTAATAAATTAATATATAATTATTATATATTTGTGATATAAACTGTGAAATTCGTCATGAACTCACAACTACTCATTATTCAGATACAAATTTGATGCAATCCTGAAAGTATTCTTACATAATTCTGATACAATTATGATACAACTTAAAACTGATTCTAAACTTAAACTAATATAATATTATATTATATTTGTATTAGCATTGTATCATATATTGTTTTAGGTACAAATTGCGATACAATTATGATACAATTCTAGATTATGTTACAACATTGATCTTCATCTTTTTTAAGTTTCAATTTAAAATATCCACCTAGAACCAACTCTAAACTTAAATTATGATGCAATATTGTATTATAATACTATTAGTATTGTATCAAAATTGTCTTAGGTATTGACGTATCAAATACAACTCAGACACAATTATGGTACATTGATCATACAAGCGTAACACAATTCCGAAACTTCTTCTCCCTCGAGTTTCAATCAAAAATTCAACCTGTCATGACCCAAAATCCACTAAGGGTCGTGATAGCATCGGACACCACTGTCAGGCAAGCCAACACCATTTAACCAGAAATTTCTCGTTTTAGATATTTTTGAAATCACTTCTTTTATACATTTAAACAATAAATAATAAGTTTCACTGAATAAATAACGATGTCTTTACAAAACTACAAAACAATCCCGAAATCATCCCAGAACCCGGTGTCACAAGTGCATGAGCAATTACTAGGAAATCCAATAAAGTATAATAGCTGTCCGAAATACAAACTTGGACAGAAAGCAAATATAATACACTGAAAGGGACTCTGCTAGCTGCGGGTCATCTTGAGTGATGCAGCTTACCTAAGTCTCTGTATCATCCGTACTGCTACGCCCATTAGGCCACCAGACGTACATGTGTCTATGCAACAAAAATGCACAACAAGTGTAGTATGAGTACAAAAACAATGTGTACCCAGTAAGTATCCCGTCTAACTTCAAAGAAGTAGAGACGAGAGGTCGACTTTGACACTTATTAGTGGTCCAATAATAGTATATTAATAATGCGAATAATCATGAATTTAGTAAAAAAGCAGTAAACTCAAGAAACAAGTAAACATTCCTTTTTATATTTTGAAGTCTCCAAATTCATAATCTATTATTTATCAATTTATCTTAAACTAGGGAGGCAATATCAATTTGTAAATCTCAAGCAAGCATTACAAGCATGCGCAAATCATGCAGAGATCGTACGGCCCGATCCAATAAATATTTAAACTGTGCACTGCCAGAGGGTCGAATGGCGTAAACCATAGATGAATCTATTACCCCGCTCGCTAATCATACGTGCGACAAGGTCAATTATAAATAATAGAATTACCCCGCTCACGAATCATATGTGCGATGCAGGTACTCATAGATACACACATTCTAATAGTCAATTAAGAATTCATCAAGAAATATTTATCCAAGGAAAAGTCAATTCTTTTTTAACGATTTAAGAAAATGAGGTTTAACTCATTTTATAAATTCTTTTACTAATTCGATATGATTTAGGCAATTTCAATTGTCAATAAGATTACAAATATTTTAGGTATAACATGTTTTTGGGTCCTAGAATACCCGGACTTAAACATCTACACACGGACTCTCGTCACCTCGTGCATACGTAGCCCCCGAAAATAGGAGCACATAACCAATTATTTCACCTATGGGGACAAATCCCTCTTACAAGGTTAGAAAGGAGACTTACTTCGCTCTGAAGTCCAATAACCGGCTTCCAAGCCCCTTCCGACGACTCAAATTGAGGCCCCAACGCTCCAAAACTAGCCAAATAACGGGCAAACCAATGAAAATATACCCTAATACTCATAACAATTCAATTTATATAAAATACCAACTCCACTCGAAAAGTTGACAAAATCTCCCTCCGGCCCACATGCCCGAATTCCAAAATTTTTCGAAGATAAAGTTTACCCCCAACCTCACAAACTCAAATATATAACTGGCTCTCAATTTCTTGCCCAAAATCGTGGTCAAATTCTAAGAATGCCAAATTTCTATGTTTTCCTTTAAAACCCCAATTTTCAATAATTTCCCATGATTTTTTATGTTAAAATCTAGATACAATCCAAGTAATTAACTTGAAATAGGTGGGAATCACTTACCTTGTCATGGATGATGAAAATGGAGCTCCAAAATCGCTCTTAGGTCGGCTCCCATAGAGGAAATGAGATGAAATGAGCCAAACCCATTTTTTTACATTTATACACTGCCCAGATGACTCCTCTTCACGTTCGCGAGACCCTCGTCGCGTTCGCGAAGAAGAAAATTCCCAAAAACCATTTTCCAAACTCTTCTCCGACATCCTCTAGTTCAATATGCATAATTTTTTGTCAAAAACTCTAAATGACAAATTCTTTAACATTTTGAATAAAAGACACCTAGATTTACAACTTTTGTGTTTTGGAAATTTTCCAATTCCTTATAGATTTTGAGATATAAGCTGCCAAAATCAGCCCTCTGCAACACAAATTTCTTCTTTATCTTCCCGGACTGCCTGAAGTGTACCAGCCATAACTTTTAATACACAAATCCAAATAATAAATAGCTTACCTTTCAGAAAACTATACACAAAGGTCTACAACTTTCATTTTTGGATCATCTCCAAATTCCTTGTAGATTGTGATATATGAGCCTCCGAAGTCAGACTTATGCTACAGAGATTTCCTTCTCCGCGAACGCGAGGATCCCTTCGCGAACGCTAAGAACAGAGTCCCTGAAGCCAAATCCTTCTTGGCGAACACCGGAGGCTCCTCGAGAACGCGAAGAAAAACAGCAGACACCAGCAACAGCTATTGCAAAACAACCCGAAATGATCCAAAACTACCTCGAAACACCCCCGAGTCCCCGTCTAATCACACAAACCAGTCCCATAACATAACACGGACCTGTTCGAGGTCTCAAATAATATCAAATAATATCGGAATCATGAATCGCACCCCAATTCAAGCTTAATGAACTTTAGAACTTCAAATTTCTGCATTCAATGTCGAAACCTATCAAATCACGTCCGATTGATCTCAAATTTTGCACACAAGTCAAATTCAACATTACAGACCTAGTCCAACTTTTGGAATTAGATTCCGACCCCGATATCAAAAATTTCACTTCTGGGCAAACTCCTCAAAAACCTTCAAATTTCTATCTTTAGCCAAATGACTCCAAAATGACCCACGGACTTCGAATTCACTTCCTATCACGCTTCCTACACCAAAATCACCATACGGAGCTATTCCTAGACTCGGAATCCCTAACGGACATTTATAACACTGAAATGCACTCTAACCCAAACTTATGAAATTCTTCCAAAAATGCTAACTTCCATAATAGGTGCCGAAATGTTCCCGGGTCTTCCAAAACCCGATCAGACATACGCCCAAGTCCGAAATCATCATACAAACCTGTTGGAATCTTCGAATCCCGATTCCGAGGTCATTTACTCAAAAATCCAATCTTAGTCAATTCTTTAAACTTAAAGCTTCCGAAATGAGAATTCTCTTTCCAAATCAACTCCGAACTTCCCGAAATTCAATTCCGACCATGCGTAAAAGTCATAATACCTGAAGTAGAGCTGCTCATGGCGTCAAACTATTGCACGACGCGCCAGAGCTCAAAACGACCAGTTGGGTCGTTACACAACCTAAAATCAACTTTAAACTTAACGAATCTCCATTAAAATTGAGATATGAACTCTAAAGGATATTTTCAATCGTTTTCAAGAACACTCAATCCAAAAAAATCACAAATTCGTAAAATGTGAATATCTAATTCAAAGCTTCGAACCTTTTTAATGGTATGTCAATGGCAAACCCCTCCACCTACAATTTCAGAGGTAACGTTGATAGATTTGTCAATAGTTGAAGCTTTTTAATGGTTGTTGATGGAATTGATTGAGAGAAATATATGATGCTACAATTTTAGAGAGATAATAGTTTGATTTGTATGAGGGAGAGTGAGAGAGACAATGGTTGATTTGTATGAAAGAGAGGTGATGATTTTGGGTATGAGTGGGTTTCTTACGGTAGGTAAGTACAAAGATAGATGATGTTTTGTAATCCTTTAAAAAAGGAAGAGTATCTTAAATGTAGGGAGATTATGTATAACTGATACCAAGTATTTAAGGTATTTTTCATTTCCTCCTTTTAATGATTTTGTATAAAACTAGTAAATATAGTATATAAAGTAATTAATTAGGAACCTAAATAAAGGTAGTGAATATATTTCTATTATAGTATAGCTAGGTAAAAATTCCTAGCTTCAAGAATAATGGTTGGGGATCCACTACGACCTGCATATGGTCCAGCCCATGTTGTTGGACAAATTTTTTCATCTCCAATACATGCAATATAGTAGGCGTTTGGACATAATAATTGTAACATTCCAAAATAGGGGAAACGTTTTTTCAAGTAAAAATGGTATTTGAAATTTAGAGTTGTGTTTGGACATGAATATAATTTTGGGTTATTTTTGAAGTTTTGAGTGAAAATTTTGAAAAACAGCTTTTTTGAGTTTTTCGAATTTTTGAAAATTTCCAAAATGCGTCTTCAAGTAAAAATTGAAAATTTTATGAACAAATGCTGATTTCGAAAAAAGTGAAATTTTTTTGAAAAAAAGGGAAATTTTTTTATGTCCAAATGGGCTCATATACTACCTAACATTCATGAAAAACCACACAGCTCACCGATGTGAAGAAGCTTTGCAACATCGTTAGCTGTTGGTGACCTCAAATATTGCTCGCCAAAAACCTATACGATAGCTCAACAAAATTTCTTTATGCTTTCAATTGCAATTGACTCTTCAGATTTCACATATTCGTCATTGGCATCCGCTGGCAAACCATATGCCAACATTCTAAACATAGCTATAATTTTTTGTAAAATAGATAATCCAAATATACCCAGCACATCAATGCGTTGTTCGAAGTACGTATCATGAGCTTTAATTGCATCAACAATACGAAGGAACAAATTTTAGGACATCTGATATCGACGACGAAACATACTATCATTAAAGCGTGAATTATCTGAGAAATAATCGAGAAATAAATTATTATCAGCTGCTTCCAAATGACCTAGAACGGAGCCAACTTTGAAAACTTCATTATTTTGATATTGTTGCAAATACTGCATTATATAGCTGTTCCTGCGAATATTTTGCAAGATTACTTGATGCTCTTTGACAATAGTATCATCTAAATATAAAGACAATGATGATGAAGAGAAATTTTTATCATTATTATTAGATGAACCTCCAGCATAGAAATTCATTTTCAAAAGACAAATAAGAATATTTGATTTGATTCAGAAATGAACTGGAAATTCTAAGTTATTTTCCTAAATGGTGTTTATTTTATAGATTGAAGAATATGTAGAGATATTTTACCTAAAGATAAATTTGAGATAATGATGAAATCCATCGGACGGTTGAGATTAGGATGAAATCTATCCGACCTTTGAGATCAAGATAAAATCTATCCTAATATTATCCTACCAATAATTGTGTCTATTTTATTTATACACATTGAATAATATATAGAGATATTTTACCTAAAGATAAATTTGAGATAAGGATGAAATTTATCTGACAGTTGAGATTAGGATGAAATCTATCCGACGATTAAGATCAAAATAAAATCTATCCTATTATTTTTCGGTTAACAATTATGTCTATTTAACTCAACACATTGTGTAGAGATATTTTATCTAGATAAATTTTAGATAAGGATGAAATACATCAGACGGTTGAGATTAGGATTAAATTCATCCGATGGTTGAGATCAAGATAAAATCTATCATATTATTATTCAGTCAATAATTATGTCTATTTTATCTCTACACATTAAAGAATGTGTAGAAATCTTTTTATAAAGTTCAATTTTTAATATACCAAAAAAGTTCCTTGTCGGGGAAATTGTAACGATATGGCCGGTCATTTTAAGATTTTACGCCCTGATCCCCTATTAACTATATTCCCCATATTTTTTTCTCCTATTGTGAGATACCGGGAAGATTTATTTGGAATTTTGGAGAGTTTTGGGACAGTTAGTCCCTAAATGAGAGTTCAAGTTTTAAAATTTGGATCGTAGTTGAAATATTATGAAGACGGCCTCAGAATGGTATTCTGTTGGCTCTGTTAGCTCTGTTGGGTGATTTCGGGTTTAGGAGCGTGTTCGGATTGCATTTTGGAGGTTCGTAGCTTAATTAGGCTTGAAATGCCGAAAGTTGAATTTTTGAAGTTTTCGGTTCGATAGTGAGATTTTGATATCGAGGTCGGAATGGAATTTTGGAAGTTGGAGTAGCTCTGTAGTGTTGAATGTGACGTGCTTGCAAAATTTCAAGTCATTCGGACGAGGTTTGATAGACTTTTTGATCGAAAAACGTAATTTGGAAGTTTTTGGAATTCTTAGACTTGAATTCGATGATGATTTGGTGTTTCGTTGTTGTTTGAGTTGTTTTGAAGATTGGTATGTGACTTGTTTGTGCTTTGGGTTGAGGTCCCGGGGGCCTCGGGATAATTTCAGATGATTAACGGGAAGTTTGGAGTTGAAAATTTACAGCTGAAGCTGCTAGTCTACTTTCATAACCGCACCTGCGGCTTCGGGACCGCAGGTGCAAGCCCGCAGAAGCGATTGAAGTACCACAGATGCGGTTAGAGGCAAAAAGGAAGATGACCGCAGAAGCGGCACCGCATCTACGGAATGGCAGTCACAGGTGCGGAAAGCCACATTTAATGAGATGTCGCAGATGCGACCAGGTCTTCGCAGGTGCGGTCCCAGAGCCACAGATGCAGTTTCACTGGTCAGAAAAGGGGAAGAACGAGGGTTTAGCTTCAAAAGTTAGAAAAAATTAATTGGGAGCTCGGGTGAGGGCAAGTTTTGGAGATTTTTGAA
The DNA here is from genome assembly GCA_026770625.1 of Nicotiana glauca. NCBI lineage: Eukaryota > Viridiplantae > Streptophyta > Magnoliopsida > Solanales > Solanaceae > Nicotiana > Nicotiana glauca. The sequence continues at coordinate 23,339 of MU731094.1, forward strand.
GAGGAAATCAGTGGGTAATGATTCCTAATCCCTTCCTAGTTGTATTCCTCTAATCTAATCTTAGTTTTGTCATTTAATTTCAGATTTGGGATGAAAATTGGGGAAAGAGTTAGAGAAAGTTCTTAGACCTAAATTTCGAGTTTTGATTGGGAATTTGACATTGAATTTGGATAATTTTAATATGGTTAGACTCGTGAGAGTATGAGGATTCTAAAAATGTAAATTTTACCTGATTTCGAGATGTGGGTCCGGAGGGCATTTTGGTCATTTTACCTAATTTCACGTATTAGCTTAGAATTTATTTAAGGAATCAGTTACTTGAAGTTATATTTACATTATACAATTGAATTGAATAGATTTGGGTCATATGGAGCCGAGCACTCGTGGCAACAACGTGGTTTCAGGTTGATTTTTAAGCCGGTTCGAGGTAAGTAGCTTGCCTAACCTTGTGGGGGGAGGACTCCCCTTAGAATTTGGTATTGTGTATATTTGAAATGCCTTGTACGTAAGGTGACGAGTGTGTACTTGTTCTAATTATTGAACATTCAGTTTTCATTAAGTAACTAAAATTGTGTTCCCTTTTCTGTTTATACTACTTGCAATTTAAGCCTGCTGTTAGCTTAGGGAGGCATGTCTAATTGATTTAATTGCTTATTTTCTCAACTGCCTTATTTGGATTATGTGCAACATGCTAGGTTAGAAATACATGTTTTACCTTGATGTGAAATTTGAATGAATTGAGTATTATTCGTGTTGCTGCTTTGTATTTACTTTGGGAATGCGGGATGGTATCCCCGGAGATCTCCATATATGTTTACTTTAGGACTATGGATTTGTACTCCGGGAGATCCCTCTGCTCCTTTACATTGGAGCTACGGGACTGCACCCGGTAGATTCTTCCAGTACTAAGTATTTACATTTGGGACTACGGATTGGGATTCTGGTAGATCCCCGTGCACTATGAGTTGCACTACGGGACGGTATCTCGGGAGATCCACTGGATATTTATATTTGGGACTACAGGAAATGGTATCCTAGGAGATACCCGTTGTTATCTCTGTTATAGTTGTTGTTGTTCTTTCTATCCTGTGTTACTTCTTACTGTTGCACTTAATTATACTATCTTATTCTATACTATTTCATTTAACCTCAGTATGGCCCTGACTTTCCTCGTCACTACCCGACCGAGATTAGGCTCGACACTTACTGCCACCGAGGTGCTACTAGCAGTTCCAGCCGGAGTCCAGACACCTGATACGCCTACTACTACTACTACTCCAGCACTACAGGAGACTCTGGTGCAGTTTATGACTATTTACACCATTCTAGCTCAGGTAGGGTTGCTTCCCCTTGCTGTCGCTACATCCGAGGCCGGAGGAGGAGCACAAACTCTCGCCCTCGCACTCTTGAGCAGCGCATGTTTATCATGTTCCAGAGATTATTCCTGTACAGCCGATAGCCCCAGCTCAGCCCGAGGAGAGGGCAGTAGCTTTAGAGGAGGAGCAGAAAAGGCTTGAGAGGTTCAAGAAGTAACATCCTCCTACATTCAGTGGACTAGCCTCAGATGATGCTCTTAGATTTCTAGAGGAGTGCTATCGTATCCTCCATACCATGGGTACATCAGGATCAAGCGGGGTTTCCTTCACTACCTTCCAGCTTCAATGTGTCGCCTATCAGTGGTGGCGTGCTTATGAGTTAGATAGTCCGGATGAGGCAGCTTCCCTGACTTGGGCTCAGTTTTCAGATATGTTCACGAGAGAGTATGTTCCCTAGAGTCTCAAGGACGCTTGGCGTGCAGAGTTTGAGCATTTGCACCAGGTTGTATGACTGTCTCGGAGTATGTTGTCCATTTTACCGACTTGGCTAGACATGCACCAGCTTTGGTTTCTACTGTTCGCGAGAAGGTTTGTCGGTTTATTGAGGGGTTTATTCCCAGCATTAGGTCTAGCATGGCTCATGAGTTGGAGATGGATATTTCTTATCAGCAGGTGGTGAACATTGCTAGGAGGATTGAGGGTATGCATGCTAGGGATAGAGAGGAGAGGGAGGCCAAGAGGTCTCGAGAGTCGGGCCATTATTCTGGTGCCCGTGCCCCAGCTGCAGGTTGTCATGGTAGGGGATATATGAGTCGCCTTGTTCATTCAGCTCTTCCAGCAGCCAATGGTATTCCAGCTCCTCCCAGACCTCAAGAGCCTTATTATGTGCCACCAGTATCCAGTGCGCCTCTTGCACTGGGTGCTTCTAGTGGTCAGTCCAGCAGACCTGGCCCGAGCCAGTCACAGCCGCCACATTCTCGCAGAGCTTATTTTAAGTGTGGTGACATATGCCATATGGTGAGGGATTGCCCCAGACTTAGGAAGGGTGCATCTCTACAAACTTCTCAGCCACAGCATGCCCTGCAGAGTTCTCAATCTATGATCACAGCACCAGTTTGTACCCCACCTGCTCAGCCAACTAGAGGTGGAGGTCTAGGAGGTAGAGGTCACTCTCAAGGGGGAGCCCAGGCCAGATACTATGCCTTTCCTTCCAGTACAGAGGATGTCGCCTCCGATTTTGTCATCACAGGTACTATCTTAGTCTGTCATAGAGATGCATTGGGTCTATTCGATCCAGGCTCCACTTATTTTTATGTGTCCTCTTATTTTGCCCCGTATTTGGGTGTATCTCGGGATTCTTTGAGTTCTCCTATTTATGTTTCTACTCCCGTTGGAGATTCTCTTGTTGTGGACCGCATTTATGGGTCGTGTTTGATTGCTCTTAGTGGTTTTGAGACCAGAGCCGATTTGTTATTGCTCAGTATAGTGGACTTTGATGTTATTCTAGGCATGGACTGATTGTCGCCCCATTATACTATTCTTGATTGTCACGCGAAAACCGTGACGCTGGCTATGCCAGGTATACCGCGAGTAGAGTGGAGGGGTACCTTAGATCATACTTCTAGTAGAGTTATTTCATTCCTTAAGGCTCAACATATGGTTGAGAAGGGGTGTGATGCATATCTAGCTTATGTGAGAGATGTCAGTATTGATACCCCTACAGTAGATTCAATCCCAGTAGGACGGGATTTCTCTAATGTGTTTCCAGCTGATCTTCCGGGCATGTCGCCCGATAGAGATATTGATTTTGGCATTGATCTGTTGTCGGGCACTCAACCTATTTCTATTCCTCCATACCGTATGGCTCCTCCTAAGTTGAAGGATTTGAAGGAGCAGTTACAGGAATTGCTTGATAAGGGTTTCATTCGGCCCAGTGTATCACCTTGGGGTGCTCCTGTCTTGTTTATGAAGAAAAAGGATGGTTTTATGCGTATGTGTAGTGATTATCGCCAGTTGAACAAGGTTACAGTGAAGAACCGTTATCCTTTGCCCTGTATTAATGACATGTTTGATCAGTTATAGGGTGCTTGTGTGTTTTTTAAGATTGATTTGCGATTAGGCTATCATTAGTTGAAGATTCGGGAGCCAAATATCCCGAAGACTACCTTCAGGACTCGGTATAATCATTACAAGTTCCTTGTTATGTCATTTGGTCTGACCAATGCCCCAACAGCCTTCATGCATTTGATGCACAGTGTATTCCGGCCATAACTTGATTCATTCATCATTGTCTTTATTGACGACATTCTGGTATATTCCAGGAGTCGGAAAGATCTTGAGCAGCACCTGAGGACAATGCTCCTGACTTTGAGAGAGAAGAAACTATATGCTAAGTTCTCGAAATGTGAGTTTTGGTTGGATTCTGTGGCATTCTTAGGTCACGTGGTTTCGAGTGAGCGTATTCAGGTGGATCCGAAGAAAATGGAAGCAGTGCAGAGTTGGCCCAGACCATTCTCAGCTACAAAGATCCGCAGTTTTCTTGGCTTGGCAGGTTATTATCGTTAATTTGTTTAGGGTTTTTCATCCATTGCAGCACCTATGACCAGGCTGACCCATAAGGGTGCTCCGTTCCAGTGGACGGAAGAATGTGAGGAGAGCTTTCAGAAGCTCAAGACAACTTTAACTACAACCCTAATTTTGATATTGCCTGCCAGTTTAGGGTCTTATACTATCTATTGTGATGCCTCGAGGGTTGGCCTTGGGTATTGATGCAAGACAATAGATTGATTACCTACGCATCCAGACAGTTGAAGGTACATGAGAAGAATTATCCTGTCCATAATCTCGAGTTAGCTGCTATTGTTCACGCCTTGAAGATCTGGTGTCATTATTTGTACGGTGTGCCTTGTGAGATTTATACTGATCACCAGAGTTTGCAGCATCTGTTCATGCAGAAGGACCTTAATTTACGATAGAGGAGGTGGTTAGAGATTCTGAAGGACTATGATATAACTATTTTGTATCACCCGGGCAAGGCGAATGTGGTGGCTGATGCCTTGAGCCACCGGGCAGAGAGTTTGAGGAGTTTGGCTTATTTACCAGCAGCAGAGAGGCCATGGCGATGGATGTTCAGGCCTTAGCTAGCCAGTTTGTGAGATTGGATCTTTTGGAGCCCAGTTGGGTTCTAGCTTGTATGGTCTCTCGGTCTTCCTTGTTTGATCGTATCTGGGAGCGTCAGTTTGATGACCCTCATTTGCTTGTCCTCAAGGGACAAGGTTTTGCACGGCGATGCCAGAGATGTGACTATTGGTGATGATGGGGTATTGAAGATGTAGGGTCGAGTTTGTGTACCCAATATTGATGGGCTTCGGGAGTTGATTCTAGAGGAGGCCCATAGTTCGCGGTATTTCATTCATCCAGGTGTCGTGAAGATGTACCAGGATTTGAGACAACACTGATGGTAGAGGCGAATGAAGAAAGATATAGTTAGGTTTGTTGCTAGGTGCCTCAATTGTCAGCAGGTGAAGTACGAGCACTAGAGATCGGGTGGATTACTTCAGCAGATAGAGATTCCAGAGGGAAGTGGGAGCGGATCACCATGGACTTCGTAGTTGGTCTCCCACAGACTTCGAGGAAGTTCGATTCCATTTGGGTGATTTTGGATCGGCTGACCAAGTCCGCGCATTTTATTCCTGTGAGTACTACCTATTCTTCGGAGCGGTTGGCGGAGATTATATCCGGGAGATTGTCCGTCTGCATGGTATTCCAGTTTCCATCATTTCATATAGAGGTACTCAGTTCACACCGTGCTTCTGGAGGGCCATACAATATGAGTTAGGTACTCGGGTGGAGTTGAGCACATCATTTCACCCTCAGATGCACGGGCAGTCCGAGTGCACTATTCAGATTTTTTAGGATATGCTTCATGCGTGTGTGATTGAGTTTGGAGGGTTTTGGGATCAGTTCTTGTGATTAGCGGACTTTGCCTACAATAACAATTATCAGTCCATCATTCAGATGGCACCGTATGAGGCTTTATACGGTATGCAATGTAGATCCCCGGTGGGTTGGTTTGAGCCAGGTGAGGCTAGGTTATTGGGCACAAACTTGGTACATGATACTTTGGAGAAAGTCAAGGTAATTCAGGATAGACTCCGCACAGCCCAGTCCAGACAGAAGAGCTACGCGGACCGGAAGGTTCTTGATGTTTCCTACATGGTTGGAGAGCAGGTTCTGCTTCGTGTTTCGCCTATGAAGGGCTTTATGAGATTTGGGAAGAAAGGGAAGTTGAGTTCGAGGTTTATTTGCCCTTTTGAGATATTGAGGCATGTTGGAGAGGTTGCTTATGAGATTGCCTTACCTCCCAGCTTGGCAGGAATCTATCTGGTATTTCATGTTTCGATGCTCTGGAGGTATCACGGTGATCCGTTGCACATGTTGGATTTCAGTTCAATCCATTTGGACAAGGATCTATCTTATGTTGAGGAGCCATTGGCAATATTGGACAGGAAGATTCGAAAGTTGAGTTCAAAGAACATTGCATCAGTGAAGGTTCAGTGGCGGGTTTAGCCGGTCGAGGAGGAGACTTAGGAGATCAAGCAGGATATGTGCAATCGTTACCCTTATCTTTTCACTACTTTAGGTATGTTTCTATGATCATTCGAGGACGAACGAATGTTTAAGTATGGGAGGATGTAACGACCCGACCGGTCGTTTTAAGAATTTACACCTCGATCCCCAATTAACTACATTCCCCTTATTTATTTTTGCTATTGTGAGTTGCCGGGAAGATTTATTTGGAATTTCGGAGAGTTTTGGGATTACTAAATGAGAGTTTAAGTTTTAGAATTTGGACTGTAGTTGGAACAGTATGAAGACGGCCTTGGAATGGAATTTCATTGGTTCCATTAGCTCCGTTTGGTGATTTCGGGTTTAGGAGCGTGTTCGGATTATGTATTGGAGGCCCGTAGCTTAATTAGGCTTGAAATGCCAAAAGTTGAATTTTTAAAGTTTTCGATTTGATAGTGAGATTTTGATATCGGGGTCGGAATGGAATTTCGGAAGTTGGAGTAGCTCCGTAGCATTTAATGTGACGTGCTTGCAAAATTTTTGGTCATTCGGATGAGGTTTGATAGACTTTTTGATTGAAAGCATAATTTGGAAGTTTTTGGAATTCTTAGGCTTGAATTCGATGATGATTTGGTGTTTTGATGTTGTTTGAGGTGTTTTAGATGTGTATAAGTTTGGAGAGTGGTATATGACTTATTCGTGCTTTTGGTTGAGGTCCCGGGGACTCGGGATGATTTCGGATGGTTTATGGGAAGTTTGGAGTTGAGAGTTTACAGCTGAAGCTGCTAATCTACTGTCATAACCGCACTTGTGACTTGGGGACTGCAGGTGCGAGGCTACAGAAGCGGTTGAAGAACCGCACATGCGATTAGAGGCGAAAAAGGAGTTGACTTGCGACTTGGGGACTGCAGGTGCGAGGATGCAGAAGCGGTTGAAGTACCGCACATGCGGTTAGAGGCGAAAAGGGAGTTGACCGCAGATGCGGTCAAGGGCACCTCAGAAGCGGCACTGCATCGGCGGAATGGCAATCGCATGCTCAACAAGCCCCGTTTAATGAGATGTCACAGATGCGACCAGGTCTTCGCAGGAGCGGGACCGCAGGTGCAGTCCCAGAGCTGTAAATGCGGTTTCACTGGTCAGAAAAAGGGCAGAACAAGGGTTTAGTTTCAAAAGTTAGAAAAAATTGATTTGGAGCTCCGGAGAGGGCGATTTTAGGAGATTTTTGAAGAGAAAATTAGTGGGTAACTATTCCTAATCCCTTTCTAGTTGTATTCCTCTACTCTAATCTTAGTTTTGTCATTTAATTTTGAATTTGGGATGAAATTTGGGGGGAAATTTGGAGGAAGTTCTTAGACCTAAATTTCGAGTTTTGATTGGGAATTTGACATTGGATTTGCATAATTTTGATTTGGTTAGACTCGTGAGAGTATGAGGATTCTGAAAATGTAAATTTTACCCGATTCTGAGATGTTGGCCCGAAGGGTTTTGGTCATTTTACCTAATTTCGCGTATTAGCTTAGAATTTATTTGAAGAATAAGTTACTTGGAGTTATATTTACATTATGCGATTGAATTGAATAGATTTGGGCCATTTGGAGTCGAGCACTCATGGCAAGAACGTGGTTTCGGGTTGATTTTTGAGTCGGTTCGAGGTAAGTGGCTTGCCTAACTTTGTGTGGGAGAACTCCCCTTAGGATTTGGTATTGTTGATATTTGAAATGCCTTGTACATGAGGTGACAAGTGCGTACTTGTGCTAATTGTTGAAAATTTGATTTTCATTAAGTAACTAAAATTGTGTTTCCTTTCCTATTTATACTACTTGCAATTTAAGCTTGTTGTTAGTTTAGGGAGGCATGTCTAATTGATTTAATTACTTATTTACTCAATTGTCTTATTTGGATTATGTGCAACATGCTAGGTTAGAAATACTTGTTTTACCTTGGTGTGAAATTTGATTGAATTGAGTATTCTTCGTGTTGTATTTACTTTGGGACTACGGGACGGTATCCCGGGAGATCCCCCTGTATATTTACTTTGGGACTATGAATTTGTATTCCGGGAGATCCCCCTGCACCTTTACATTGGAACTACAGGACTGCACCCGGTAGATTTCCCTAGTACTGAGTATTTACATTTTGGACTACGGATCAGGATTCCGGTAAATCCCTACGCACTATGAGTTGGACTATGGGACGGTATCCCGGGAGATCCACTGGATATTTATATTGGGACTACAGGACGGTATCCTGGGAGATCACCGTTATTATCTCTGTTAAAGCTGTTGTTGTTCTTTCTATCCTGTGTTACTTCTTACTGTTGCACTTAACTATAGTGTCTTAGTCTATACTGTTATACCTTGTATTTCATTTAACCTTAGTAGGGTCCTGACTTTCTTCGTCACTACCCGATCGAGGTTAGGCTTGGCACTTACTGAGTACCGTTATGGTGTACTCATGCCCTTTCTGCGCATGCTTTTCATGTGCAGATCCAGGTACTCTCATTCAGTCTTATCACCCTTGAGGTGAGGCACTTTTGTAGAGACTTCGAGATATATCTGCCGCGTCCGTAGACCGAGGAGTCCATTTCTATTCTCTGTACTAGTTTAGCTCTTCTGTATTTTCCTTATTGATAGACATTTCTGGAGTTAGAGCTTATTATGTATCTCTTAGCTTGTGATTCATGGGATTCCGGGTTTTGGGAATTGTTCAGTTTTTGAGATCTTGTATTGGTATATGCCGAGCAACATCTTAAACACTTCCATATTTGTTTATCTTCAGTTTTTATTAATTTTTTTGCAATCTGGTTTGTTTTCCGAAATTGCTAGGTTTACCTAGTCGTAAAGACTAGGTGCCACCACGACAGTTCACGGAGGGAGAATTTGGGTCGTGATAGAACTAGTGATTTTAAATTTTTCCTTTTTTCTGGTAGTACTTGTTCTTTGAACAACAACAAGGTAGCATCAATTTTTGGCCATTTGATATTCGACACGCGTATTACTCAACGACTTTGCTGTTTCTTTCTTTTTTGACTTAGTCGCTGTTAAATTCAACAATTGAATATGAGGTAGAGGGAATCCTAAGACCAAATAAATAGAGACCACCTTATGTATACTTACATAAGCAGATAAAGACCGCCTTATACGGGATAGCCAATTTTGAGATAAGGATGAAATCCATCCAACGGTTGAGATTAAGATGAGATTTATCCAATGGTTGAGATCAAGATGAAATTCATCCTATTATTATCGGTCAATAATTGTGCCTATTTCTCTACGCATTGAAGAATGTGCAGAGATATTTTACCTAAAGATAAATTTGAGATAAAGATAAAATCCATCTGACAGTTGAAATTAGGATGAAATCTATTCGACGATTAAGATCAAAATAAAATCTATCATATTATTTTTGGGTCAATAATTGTGTCTATTTTATCTATACACATTGAAGAATGTGTAGAGATATTTTATCTAAAGATAAATTTGAGATAAGGATAAAATTAATCTGACGATTGAGATTAGGATTAAATCTATCCAACTATTGAGATCAAGATGAAATCTAAATATGTATTTTCTCAATTTTTAGCTCTAGTTATATCTATATATTAAAGTGCCAACATACCATTCCATATGAAGTTGGTTTTTGTTATTCTTTAACCATATAATTCATTTTTTCTCTAATCACTTGCAAAAAATATCTCCTCGATCTACATGATATTCAACCAATGAAGATATGCTATTATGTCAAGTTTATTTAGATGTTTTTCAAGATCCAATAACGGTTGTACATCAATCTAGAGATTATTTTTGGGTCGAGTGGAAGAAGTATACAATAATGCAAAAGATGAGTGTTGAGAGTATCGCAACGAAAGATTAGGTGTTGGGAATATCACAACAAAAGATCGGTGCAGTCTCGAATTCAAGTTATTGAGAAGGATAAAAGAAAGTTAAAGGGACGTGTATGCCAATTTGAAAATTTGCATCCTACTGGTGCTTCGGATAAATATATTATGAGTATTTATTTGTAATTAATTATGCTTTATTGCTATATATTTACTTATAGTTTACCTTTAATTTTTTTTTATTATTATTTTTTTTTTATAAATGTAGCAGATTAATCAAGCAAAAAGTTTACTTATGTAAGATCAGAACTACAAAAAATTTTAAAATTTGATCATGCGTACGATAGGCCCTTGTGGTCCGGCCCTTCCCCGGACCCCGCGCATAGCGGGAGCTTAGTGCACCGGGATGCCCTTTTATCATGTGTGGGATATGTTAAAAGATTTTAAGAAGTTTAAAGATGTCGATGCTGGAAGAAAAAAGCTCAAAAGCAAGGCTCTTCTTATATATCATCGGAGTCTGAGACTCATACTTCTGATTCACCTCTAGTAGCACCTCCTAACTTATCATTATTTTTACTAAATTTGCATGAGGATATTGCAGGTGATTCCATATTATCAGAACAACTTATTGGGGTGAAGAAAACAAAATTGAAGAGAAAAATCGATGAACGTTTTTCATTAGCTATGAAAATGCTCCAATCAGAAAAGAATCGGCTTGCTGAGTCGTTGGCAAAGTCAAGTGCCGACAGACAACGAGATATGGAGATAAAAGATATAGCTTTGAAACTAAAAGAATTTAAAGAAGAAAATAAAATTTTATTGTCTAATTTAGAATCTATTGATGATCCAAATATTCGTGAATTTATTCGACAAAAAAAAAAATAATGGATAAAAGAAATCAATAATTTCAATAGCCATAACCACAACAATCCTCTATTCCATACACTTAAAATTTTAATGATATTAGTAGATCTGAAAGCGACCTACCAGAGTACTAAATTATTGTTGTAATTTTTTCATACCATTATGTTGTATAATGTATTTTCAATGTATGTCAATCGCTACTGCATTTTTTTTGTAACTAAACAATTTTATTTACCAAGTAATATTTACACATTTGATCCTCTTTATAGCTTGATCCGGACATAAGTCCTAGATTCAGCCATCTCTTCCTTTCCCACTACTCCAATCTATTCATAACTACCTTTTTACATATCTATATGAACAATATGATATTATTTTAACTCTAGTAACCTATGCTTCATCGTTGCTTCAAATTCCCTCGACAATGCATTTCCTGTGTTATCAGTCGAGTGATTGTTTCGGCATTCCTCTGTGTTACTTGAAAGATTCATGCATTCCTCTCTTGCCATATATAGTATATGCTTCCAGCTAGTGTCATCCTGTAAATTTTAGGATTGGAACTTTTACCTTTATTGCATTAAATATTTATTTTTATATTATTTAATAGATATTATGTTATTTCTTAAAAACATATTATATTTATATAATCCTCTTTATCCAAAAAAAATAATAATAATAATAAGGCATTTTTATGGAATATTATGCTTTCAAGGAAAACTGGAATGGAGTGGTGACAACTCAAGAAGAACATCACAATTTATATATCAACTACAAAGAAAATATCAAGTGCAAAATTAGAAGTAACCCATTAAAATGTTTCATAATAATGGTTGACGATATAGTTAATTTATAAATTTATTATCCTGTTCAAACATAATATTTCATTCTTTATTCTTTCTTTTTAAGAACCACAATAACAAACTCAGTATAATTCTACAAATGAATTCTGCGGAGGGTAGTGTATATATAGCCTTACCCCTATTTATAGGTAGGTTGTATCTAATAGACACTCGGCTCAAGTAAAGATGAAAAAGAAATATTAATAACAAGCAGTAACAACAACAAGATGTCACATCTCCTTTTGGCACGCCCCCTTTCGAGGGATTATATAAAAGAGTTTTTCCAATTTAAGTGACAATATTTGAAACGGGATTATTTTTATTTATTTCAGAGTCGTCACTTGGAATAAATTAAGGTGTCCCAAGTCACCGATTTATTTAAATCCCGAATCGAGGAAATTTCGACTTTCCAACTGAAGTCTGCGAACCAGAAATTCTAAGTAAGGAATTCTGTTGACCCGAGGGAAGGTGTTAGGCACCCCCGAATCCCGTGGTTCTAGCAC